>JANTPZ010094071.1:0-13125 GCA_025593235.1 Vachellia pachyceras
TGTCAAATGGATCAGCAAATGTTTTGCGTTCAAAACGCTGACTGAGAACGATCTGAAAGATATTGCCTGCTCGAATTTGCTTTTTTGCTTGGAGAACTGCATCCTTATATTCTTCACTTGTCATATTTGAGTTCTTCAAAGGAGCACCAAACTGGCGAGTACGGAGTTTCACAGAATCTGGACGTAGCTTTAGGCTAGCAACGATGGAATTAAACTCTGAATTCATTTTTGATTCAATGGTTAAATGAAAATTAAGTCATTGAATAAAAGGCACGAACAGATAACTCACTGAATGCTATTTTGAAATCTGGCCACTAATTTTTCTACCGTTCCTTTCCATCTTTCCATCTTTGTAAGCATTCTCCGCTGAAGAGTACCTGTCTAGTCTCACCCAGTGAATCACGTATAATACTTTCTGATCAGAAGAGAGAATTAATAGAGCCCATGGTTGATATAGGAGTTAAAAAATTAATTTCTTGTATTACCTTTTCTCATTAATAGAATCAGTTGACTTTTTTTGGTAAATTAAGAATGGTAATTTACTAATATACTTATTATTATCTTTAAATTAATTTTTATGACTTATAAATTGATGTATAATCTAATGATACACATATTTAAGAATATATGTTATAATTAAACAATTTATTTAACTTGTTTTAATCATCCGGAAAAAGTCATATGACAAATATTTAAACACCCATTAACCAGTTGGTATATTTTAAGATATAGGGTTTCATTTTAAGATCATTTAAGCAATCAAAACTATTCTTTTTAACTTCCTTCGTAAACACTGTTCTAGATAATTTTTCGTAATGGTAATCAAAATACTCCTTTTTTGTTTCTTATTTTAGAATAAAAGAAAATAAAAATTAGGCAACAAGGAGTAAGAAAGAAAGAAAAATTAAGTAGAAAAGAGTGATTTTGAATACCATTTGAAAAATAAAATTATTTATTAAACTCTTTCATAAAAAAGTTAAGTAAAATGAAGTAGTTTTGATTACCTAAATTATCCTAAAATAAAACCTTAGACCTTAAAAATAGTAAAATATAACAATTGGTTAACAGGATTAGAGAAGATTAATGAACGTTACTAAACTTACCTTATTAATTAATTATTGCTAAATTACCAACCTAAAAAGTTAATTCCGCTGAGTATTTTTGACCGATAACTTCATTGTTAAAATTGTAATTTTAACCTAAATTTCATAACATGTTGATGCGAGGAATAACAAGTTCAAACCTTAATTGTTGATTCAAAACAAAATTACAGAATAATAGGTACTCCATTCGATCTTAATATAATATATATTTTCATAAGAAAAATTGAACTACAAAATAGATATTACATGAAGAACATGAAGGAGTAACAAGTTACTAGTCAGTCTTGGTTAATATGTAGTGTGAGAATAGTCTTGGTTAAACATAATTTCCTTGCTTTACAGATAGCATGAGCTGGAAACAGTTCTAAATCAGACCCATACTTTTTTTTAAGAAAATTAACATCATTATTTTGCCTGTAATAACTCACGCACAAATCCGACGCTGTACTCTGAAAAAATTATCGTTCGGCCAGATTTCAGGTGGAAGCGTTAATATGCTGTGCTAGAAAGTTGTAAGGACTTCGTCTGTAAATGGGAAAGGGTATGGCAAACATACTAACAAGCCAAGTAGCAAAACTGTCACTCCAAGAGCAACATACTTCTCATCAGGATCCGTTATTTCCTCAGAGAGAGGAGCGATTGGACCTCTTTGTAAGAAGAATATGAGGACTACCCAGTAAAACGCCACGTCGTTCAACAGAGATGATAGACCGAGAAGCACAGTCGAAGCCGCCGTGAAGCGGGATGAGGCCTGTGAAATGGACTCATCTCAGTATGTCTACCCCCATGAGGAAATGAAATGAAAAGTGAAAGATATTGTATTGAAAAATGTTGGCCCCTCCCTATGAAGTGCTAAAGGTTCCAAACATTACTATTTACTTGTTACTATATAGGGTACCTTTCTTCCCCACAGGGCAAACCCTATTCTCCCGCCATCAAGTTCTCCAGCCGGGATGCTGTTGATTGCATTAATAAGGAGGCCTGCCCAAGCCCAAATCACGTTAACAGAAATTGGAGTTCCTTCCTTGAGCACGTTCCCAAGAAGCAGCTTTGCTAAAAAAAAATAATACAGAAAAGAAGTTCATGAGACTTGCTTCATATTCTTTTTCTAAATCCTTAGCAAAACAAGGAAATAAAACAATATGAACAAAGCAGGCAATTGGGGATGTAATTAAAACTATTTTGGCAGATAACTAATGCACATCTGAAGTGATTTCCCTCGTCTAAGGTATGCAACTTACCGATACCACCGACAAGAAATGACTCGTGGAACACAGAAGCATCCACGACAATACCAATACCGTCACTGGGGGGTAAGAAAAAACCTAACAGCAGAAGCGCAAGACCCAAGGAAAAGCCAGCTATTGGTCCTGCAGCGGCTACTTTGAGAAGAGCTTCCCGATTGGACACAATGTTTCTTATCCTTGTGATAGCACCAAAAGAGCCTATCTGCCACCATACCACCCATCAGAATATCCAAACCTTCATATAGCAAGTTATTCAAAATAGCATGTGTCAAACGTCAGGAAAGATCGTTTGTAATGCCAAACAATCATTTTATGGAGCACAAATTGAAGATCGGAAAGAATCAAGGTCTTGTATCAAGAAAAACAAAGCCACAGCAGAAATTCCAAGATGGTGAAAGAACAAAGCTATCAGATTAATGGCCATAACATTGTTTAACAGAAAAAACAAAGACAGCTTTCAATGACTCAAATAAAAAAATATATGATACATATGTTGATTACTGATTTATTCATGCATCCTCAACATCAATACAAAACATAAAATCATTAGGATGTCAAACCATTCATAAGCCATGAACAATACAAATCACCTCATTTGTGCAATGCACGAAAAAATGTGTCTAGTCAATTGTAAAAAGAAAGAAGTATAGAAGCATCATATAAAAGAAAAGATAAAAGCTGCCGCACAACCTGCCAGCTAGGGACAAAGTATGGCACCCCAAGCTTAACTCCAGTGTCTTTAGCAGCCAAATAGTGACCTAGTTCGTGTATCCCCAAAATAAGTGCAGTAACAAGGGCTCCAGGTAGGCCATCCTTTAATAAGTTGAGATTGTCAAAAGTTGATCTGGATAATAATATAACTGTCGGTAAAACAACGAGATTAAGGGATATGCATTTCATGGTAACTGATACCAAATCATCTGCACAAAACTAACTTCAAATCACAAGACAGATCTGAGGTAGCTCTTGAAGCAAAACAGAAAGGTTGATTCCAAGAAAGAAGGAAAATACTAACAATAAATTTGATTGCAATGCAGGGACATTGCGAAGCAGCAAGGTAAACGCTGTAACAAGCCCAAAAGCTCCAGCAGCAAACCACTCAGGTACAGCTGTAGGGAAAAACCAAAGTCATAAGTACAAATTAAAAAGCTTTACTAACACATCTTTTGTTCGAAACTTCACAGGGGCTCAATCAATACCGGTTGTCTCTGGTTGTAAGGTTGTTCGTGGAACTACAACAGCCACTGGTTTATCATCTTCAGGATTGATCAGAAGAAAAAGCTTGTATTCATCCCCAAATTTATCCTGTGTCGAAATTTATGCAGAAATAATGTTCAGTAACTTAATTTGAGACATAATTAGTCGCAAATAAATTCACAAATAAAACCAAAAAGAAATACAAACATGCATACTTGCATCCTCCTTGATATCTTTTCATAACTTTTTGCAGCTTGCCCTCGTAGGTTTCCTTTGAATAATACTCCACCCTAGCAAAGTAGGTAAAAGTAAAACCCACTGTTTTGCCAAATGACAGGTCTAAAGCTTAACATGGAGGAGGGGACAAAAATGAAAGCGAAATGGGGGAAAAAAATTTGGGGGGGGGGTGTTTCAACAGCTTGCCCCCTTGTAGATTTTTCAACTCATGAGAATGTTTGCACATCTAGCTTGGTATCATGTTTAATTTAATATATAACATGCAAAATGAAGGGCATTATTTCTCAAAAATCTACTCCAACTATTATCATTTTTAAGTCTGAAAATAAATTATTATGAAATAAAGAACCATTTTTTAAATGATCTTAACTACGTCTTGTGTGAATAAGTGAGAACTCACCTCATACGGGTCCTGATTTGTGATGAAAAAAGTATCAAAACCAAAAACTTGGTTCTTGAGAACTTCAATTGTTTCCTTTGGAATTTGTATTGCTTCATCCAGTTGCTGTGGCTGCTTAAAAGATATGAAAGCCAAAAATACAGAAAAATTAAAAAAGGAGCATGCCACTTCTGATGCAGGAAAAATTGAACATTAGATGTAATCACCTTCACACCTGGAAGAGGAGAACCACTTGCAACTTCTGTGCTATTGACATTATCTACAATCTGTTTACATAACAAACCCGAAGAATACAAGATAAGAGAAGCAAATAATGCTCCTAAATTCAAATAAAACAATCTCTCTTTACCCTATTTTAAGAAAGAAATATGAAGATAAAGTAGAGCTCATGGTAGAAACAAACTTTTGGAGAAAGAAAATCTTTCAGTGGATCATTTATTAATACGACTTGATAGAGAATAAGCACGAGGGTTAAATAACTGAAGCAAGCATTGCTAATCAGAATATTTTCAGCTTTCAGCAACCCAGGAAGGAGGACAGTTGGTTAACTGTAACTAAAACCAAAATCCTGTCTTTGGAATACCATTCATGCATGAAAGAATTAATGTAAATTTAATAAAGTAGACCATAGAGAATAAGCACAAGGGTTAAATAACTGAAGCAAGCATTGCTAATCAGATTATTTTCACTTTTCAGGCTTTCAGCAACCCAGGAAGGAGGACAGTTGGTTAACTGTAACTAAAACCAAAATCCTCTCTTTGGAATACCATTCATGCATGAAAGAATTAATGTAAATTTAATAAAGTAGACCGTTGAGTACTTTATGTCCATGGGCAAAAGAGAGTCAATGGACTTTCATAGATAAAAAGAAAATAAACTAGGGAATGCATCCATGACCCAACCAGAATATGTGCATCAAAACTCAATATATATATAGAGGTGCATTACCTGCTCATTATTTTGACCTAGATTTTCATCTTCAAATTTGTATGGTTGATCCCCATCTAAAGACTGAGAGATATTCTGCTCAAGGGAATTCGCCGGAGATTGTGTTTCTCTATTTTCATGCGCCTCTTTCTGCTAAGAACATTCAAAAATTTCCCTTGTCAAGTAAGAATGTAAGAAATTAAAAAATCCACATATAACGTAAGACTAATAAGCGTCCTCAGTACAAAGTGTTCAAGGTTCTTCATAAACATTAACATTTTTACTTGACTCTATTAGCTAAAGCAAAACAAAATATTCCATATTTGCTGAAACATTAACATTTCAACCGACAGTCTAGGGCCCCACCCATTATTAGCAGCAAGTTATTAAATTCACGTTCATACTTCTGCTTGATGGCATCATTTAGAACATTTAACAAGCCAAGCACAAATGGCAATATTTGCACCAGGCCACTTTTAGTCCGGTAATCAAAATTCCAAACTTTATATGCCCTACTTTCCAAAAAAAAAAAAAGTTCAGATCCGTCTTCAAAATTATACTGAAATCTATGTCGTGACTAGGCTAATTGCCTTTTCAACAAGTTTTACAAATTTTTTATCAGCATATCTTAACGCGATCCAAAGAATCCTGAGCACGTTAAACCGAATAGAAAAGCTTGGTAGCACTAACAGAGAACTTACATGAAATGTTCACGAAATAAAAATGATCAGAACAAAAAGAAAACTTCAAATGGGATATTGGAAGTACCTCTTCGTTGTTACCATCTGGTTCGGAATGTGGCTCAGTAGCTCTACAAGCAATTTTTCTCTTCCCACTTGATCTTAATTGATAACCATATCATCATTTGAAGCTAAATCAGTTCATTGTGAAATAGAATTCGAATCCCCATCAAAACCAGCATGACGGAAACAAACCCTTACCGTCGATTCTGAGCTATCTTCAAGCTACTCTGAGAAAACCGCAAATGCCGATAGCCACTGGAAGGAGGCAGGCACGGCTGAAATCGAATATCACAGCAAAAACTGCATTGTGATAGGAGGACGAGATTCCCGCGAAAACTTGCCGAAACACTCATCGTTGAAGCTTCCTTATTTGAATGCACAACGAGCTCTAATTCAGATGAAACCCTATAGCCATTATAGATTGTGAACTTGTCAGAGAAATTTTAAGCTGCAGGGTCTTACAGTCCAAGGGGAATGTAACTAGGGACGGTCCAACCGGATAATCCGTTTTTGCCTTTCGTTGGTTCCTTCTTCGCAGATATTTTCTCCTGTTTCCAGGACATGGAAAGGCGAATTCGGTAAGCGAATCAGCATTTGGCACGTGTTCAAATGTGGATCAAGCACTAAACTTCGCCTTCTTTTCTATAATCTTTTGAATGAACTCCACGTTGCGCTTTTCAACAAGATATTGTTTAGAAAAGTTTATTTACTCTCCAAAAATACGTTCAACAGTTTTATAAAATGAGATAATCTTCTCCATATATTTACCTTGATTTACGTAAAAGTACTTCTCTTCCGCGTTCCCAAACTGACACACTTTCTACTCATGTCCATTCAACAATACTATCAAGATATAGAAAACCGGATTGGTAATTAAATTGGATAAGGCAATGGATTAAAGATCAGTTGGTCATACTGGAATCAAACCAGATGTCAGAACGATGATGAATAAAAAAGATAAAAAATATATCTTAATATTCCAAAATTTACAAAAATTATTCAAAGGGTGAGACTTCTCATTTTATTTATGTATGTGAGTTCAGACATGAAACTTATTGTACATTTTGGTACTTTTTGGTATTACCGTTTGTATTGCATGCCTGAGAGTAAGTTTTTAGTATTACCATTTTTGTTTTGAGACCATTATAAAATGTTTTTGGTACTTATATTTTATAATTTACAGTAGGTTTCATGTCTGAAAAAGTAATTTTTGGTATTACTAAAAAGTACAGTAAGTTTCATGTCTAAAAACATTCAAAAAAGTATAGTAAGAACTTATTGTAATGTCTCTCATTTATATTGTGTGTCGTCTCTATGTGCCCTTAGGCCTTAACTAGCCACATACTATAGTGTCTTTATGACTCATTAGCCAACCAACTGGAGCCTCATTACTCATTAGTCATTTCACTTCGCTTGTACCTCTCCCTCCCTCCCACAAAACCTTTTCCTGATACATCAGCCTCTTCTCCCTTCTTCCTCACAACCTCACTACTCACTCCACTCTATCAACCTTAGCTTTGACAATCGTGATGGCCTCTCTTGTTCTCCAGCTCTTCCTCTTTGTTTCCCTCATCCATTTTAGCTTTGCCGCTAGAACTCTCACCCAAAACTTCAAGTTCCAGTACCATAAAGGGCCTCTCTTTATAGGCAAAATCTTGGTCTACCTCATCTGGTACGATAAATTCACTCATACTCAGCGAGCCATCGTCTTCGATTTCATCGTCTCAGTCGAATGTGGTGGGTTTATTTTACTTTTTAAGTTTTTAGTTTTTTTTTATTTTTTTAAGGGACAAAACGCCATCATTTGATCCCTTAAAATTCATAAAAAACATAACCCGGCTGACTGCCTAACTCGGCGGCTCAACCAGGTTAATTCCGGTCAAAGCGGATTGCCCCCGATTGAACAGACCCAAAGTTAAACACTTGATCGGACTTGCTCATTGGCCGATTTGTCAGTTTCCGGGTTGAACCGATTGGTCCGGTCCGATGTCACACATTGCTAAATATACAATACATTTATAAAATCTGATGAGAAATCGAACTATTTTAAAGAACTCAAGTCAAAATGTATCAAATTTATCTGAGGTGCCTTCTTTAAGATTATTTTTTTAAAAAAAATTCATTACTCTTTTATACATAACGATATAAGTGATTATGCTGGAGTAATGTTAGGCTTAATTAAGAATGGCTCTTTCAAAGATATTTTACATTCTATACAGATTTTCAAGTATAAGAACCAAATTTGAAGTCAAGTGAGAGCATAGGTATTAAAAATTCAATTTCCCTTCAATATGCATAATCTATAGTATCATCTTCAAAATATTAATAAAAAATACTTTTAATATTACTAACGCCTCGTTTGATACGATGGAATTGGAGAGATGGAATTGGAATTGGAGGTGAATTCCATCATGAGTGCGTGTTTGGTACAAAGATTTGCAATTCCATGTGGAATCCAAATAGTCCCAATTCCATCTCAAAACCAAAGATTTGCAATTCCACCTCCCTAATTCCATTCTTAACACCACATCCCCAGAGCAATAATCGAGATTCACAGCCACTACCGACGACTTTCTTCCTCACCCACAGCAACCGTCAGCGACCTTCAGCAACTCACGGCACGGCAACATTAGATGGTGACCTTCAGCTTCTTCGATTTCGTCTTCTTACTTCATTAGATTGACGTCGAGTACCCTAGCGAAGATGAACTCCAGCACATACCCAATTGTCGGCAGGACTTACCTCACAACCTCCTTCGACCTTCAATGAAGCTGGAATAAAGACGAAGACGACGGCACTGTAGCGAGGATGAAGACGAAGGCGAGGCGAGGACGAAGATAAAGGCGAAGCAAGGATGAAATAGTTCCTGCAACAAGTTCCGGTGAAGGCACTCAAGAGGTGAGGACGAAGCGAGGAAGAACCAGTTCCGGCGACCTTCGATGGAGGTTTTTTTTATCAGTTTTTTATTTTTAAATATAAAAGAGCATTTTAGTGTTTTATATAAAAATTAGATTCCATTTCCATGACATACCAAACGTACTTGTAAAACTCATATCCATTTTCATATACATCCAATCTCCATATCCATATCCATTTCCATCAAAATCAATTCCAGTATACCAAATGGGCCCTAAGATAAAATAATTGGGTATTTTCATGTCCTATGTTTCCCAAAACTACGACCATGAAGGTCGGAAAAAAATCTATAAAGATATACTCTTCTTGTCTTAGTTTTTTTTGTCGGAAATTCTTGTCTTAGTTATAAATTGTGAAAAAAATTGTACATTCATATATAATAAATTTAATAAGGTTAGGAAAAAACAACACTCCCTATATGAATATAGCCTGAAAAGTATGTATATTTACAATCACAGTAACATATAATTTGGTCCAATGGGCTGAGAAAATTTCCTTCACGTCCAACTACATTAGTGGGAAGCTGTAACAAAAAAAAACTACATTAGTGGGAAGCTAAATTTCCGCCAATTGCACCATAGTTAGACTATGAATTGCGCAACACAAAAAGGGAGAAACTGTAAAAGAATAGAATTCAACATTATCCCCATATCCAAAAATATATAATTGAGATCAATCTCATGAAATATACAGACCAATACTATTGAGAATGAATCTTAATAAAGAAAGCAAGAGGGGTAAGCTTATCACATCACACCATGTGTGTGTTTGGGAACTCCATTGGGAGAAATGAGTTCTGTTGGAAGAAAGGAATTTACGAATTTCTAGATGGTTTTACAGATTTCAGTATTTATAGATTTCAAGATGGTTTTGTCTTAGCTTACGTGCACGTTGGGGGAACGAAGTTCCAAACAAGCATCATGTGGCTTCTCATCCCGCCCACTCTTGCGCCCAGGGCTCTCCATTCATATTAAAATATTATAAAATTCTTTAATACAAGAGTCAGTTGATTTTTTGAAGTGATAAAAAAAGTTAAATAAATCTTTTAATTATAATATACATTCTGAAATATTTATTTGTATATATAGATTATATATCATGTTATAAGTCAAACAAATTAATTTAAAAAAACAATAGATAAATTAGTTAATTTGATTTCCTAATCTCTTCAAGAAAAAAGTCTAACAAATTATTATATTAAACAAGGAATGTGGTATTTACTTGCTCTTAGGCAATTGGGGAGCTCGGAGCTCTTAGGCAATTGGGGAGCTGGGAAATAAATTAGATCATTCTCATCATATGTATCACTACCAATCCATCCCCAGAACGGTTTACGCCTCTGGATAGAAACGTTGTTGTGTGGTTGTGGAGATTGAATCATTGGAAGCCTCACTTGCTTAGCATTCACTCTGTTGTTGCTGCTGCTGCTTTCCATGGCATCATCGTCCACATAAATTCTCTCATTTTCTACCTCCACTTGGATTTGAGTTGAATACCCATCATTTTCTTCATTACTGATCCATCCATAGCCCGGTTTACGCCTCTTGATAGAAACATTATCGCGAAGTTGTGAAGATTGAATCAGGGTCATTCTCTTATTTTCTGCATTCCCTCGGATCAAGTTGAATTCTCATCATCTTCGTCGCTATGATCAATCCATCCATAGCACGGTTTAGGCCTCTTGATAGGAACATTGCCATGTTGTTGCGAAGATTGAATCACTGGAAGCCTCACTTTCTTAGTATCCACATGTCTGTTAACGGACCTGTCCACAGACTTTCTCTTATTTTCTGCATCCACTCGGAACTGAGTTAAATCCTCACCATCTGGGAATTAAAACAATGTTCTGAGAGAAGTGAAAGGATAAGAGAAAAATTTTCAGTGATCATTGATTTGAGCTGAAAGATACCTGTGGCATTTGAATTTATGGAGCCTATAATTTTAGATGACCGGGTTTTATCCTCTCTTTGCAATTACCAACCGTTGATTGGAAATTGCTAGATTTAATAAAGGACAAAACTTCAGTAAACTTCGTTAAATATTTATTTTCAAATTTTTCCAATAAAAACAAATCCCATGAAAAAATTACAGATTACCGAGTGAAGCTGAGACTTGAGCATCATCCGTCTGAGGAGCCATTAACACAACCCTGACCCTGAGCCACCAGACTAGAGAAGCCAGCTTCAGGATTCGCACAAGTTGGGGGGGGGTGCAACTGGCTTAACAGTTCTACTTCCCTCATTACATTATTATCCTGCAGCAAAAAAATTATTACTTTTCTTTTCTGAAAGATTGGCATAGATTAAGAAGCATTAGGACAGATTTCTGTAAGCAGGGAGGCAAGTTTCTGTTTGTAAAAGGGGTTAATCCAAGCCCAATAAACTAGACATTAAATCTTCTGAGTTCTGAAGTCCTTTTTGCTTTTTCCCTCTTTTTTCTCATCCCAGTTTCTTAGGAATCAAGCAAAACATTTTGATAAAGGATCAACCAACAAGATAAATGTCAAATACCACCAAACCTCGTTGGTTAATCTCAAACTTGTTAGAATCAATGAATCATGTACCAATTGGGTGGAGAAAATCCTTAATGTACAACCACATTAGTATTTAGCTACATTTCCACCACTTGGGAGTTGGGCCGTATAGCCATCATTTATTGTGCATCACAAAAAGGTTGAAACAGTGAAAGAAGAGAACTCAACATATATCCCCAATATACATGGTGGCCCCCAAAAATATGTACATCCCCTATACAAAAATATAGTTGGGATCAACCTTCTCACATATACAGACCAAAGCTTGTAGAGAATGAATCTTAAGAAAGAAATCAAAAGGGGTTATCTTATCACATCACACCATCTGGCTTCTCATCCCACCTACTCGTGTTTTCGCCGTCTGCCACTTTTGGGAGCTCCATTCGGATTAAGAAATTTGCTCTTCAGGCAATGGTGGCACAGGGAAATGAATTAGATCATTCTCATCCTCATCTGTATCACTACAAATCCATCCATAGCACGGTTTACGCCTCTTGATAGGAACATTGTTGCGTGGTTGTGAAAGATTGAATCACCAGAAGCCTCACTCGCTTAGCATCCACATTTCTGTTGCTGCTTCCAATGGCATTGTCCACAGATATTCTCTCATTTTCTGCCTCCACTTGGAATTGGGTTGAATCCGCACCACCGTCTGGGAGATAAAACTGTTCTGAAATCAATAAAAGGACAGGAGAAAAATTTCCAGTGATGTCTAGCGGAAAACAAACTTTTTTTTTCTTTCCTTCTCTGTGATGATTTAAGCTTGAAACATGCCTGGCGTTTGAATTTATGGAGCCTATAATTTTGGATGACCGAGGTTTATTCTCTCTTTGCAATTTTCAACCATAGATTGGAAATTGTTGGTTTTAATGAAGGACAAACTTAAGTAAAGTTACTTACATACTTGTTTTCCAAATTTCCCAATAAAAATGTATCCCATGAAAAAAAAATTACAGATTGACAGGTGAAGCTGAGGCTTGAGCATCATTGGTCCGAGAAGCCACTAACAGAGAAACGTGAGCCACTAGATTAGAGGAGCAAGCTTCAGAATATGCACCTATGGGGGGAGGAACTTGTGTAACAGTTTTTCCTTCTCTGAGTGCATTATTATCCTGCAAAAAAACATTAATTTTGTTTTAAAATGAGGGAATTTAAGAGTAAGAGAATAGTAGAAGAGATGGAGAGAAAGGGAGAGATGAGAGGAATAAAGAGAATCTCATAAAATGATAAGGGAGAAGAATGAAAGTCTCTATTCATTATGGCTATGCCTTCTATTTATAGGTATAAATTTACATCACGGTAAATCACTATAAAAGATTACATAAGATAATAAGGGAATATAAAATACAATTGGGAATGATGGGAGACATGGACATCCACATAATAATATTTATAACACTCCCCCTTGGATGTCAATAACTAAACATATGCCTCATTAAAAACCTCTTTAGAAAAACCTAATGGGACAAAACCTAGATAAGGAAAAAAAGAGTACAATGTTTATAGATACATATCCTAATGCTTCCTCATTAAAAACCTTTCTAGGAAAACCCAGTGGAACAAAACCTAGATAAGGAAAAAAAAGTACAGCATGTATCAACTCCCCCCTCTTAACAACATTACTCAATATCCCTGAGTTTGCAAAGTAACTTGATAAATAAAGCTGCTATATTTTCACTAGAACGAATTTGCAGAATGATAATTTCAGCTCCTTTTGAAAGGTCGTAAGTGTAGAACTTTAATGAAATAAGTTTCACTCTATAGCACTTGATATAGATGTACCTACACACATGAACAAGTATGATAAACAGTATATGCATAA
>JANTPZ010094072.1:0-11105 GCA_025593235.1 Vachellia pachyceras
TTTTAATTGGTTATCAAGCCGACAACTCATTACTCAATATCTGAATGAGCGGCTCTTCAAATTAAGATACACTAACCTTAATTAATTGTTCACGAGATTTGTCAGGTGTTGTTAGTGTTTAGGTTTCTTGTAGTATCCTCAAAAAAGAAAAATGATTGCAATCACGCGAGTCAGAATTATTTGTTAGGGAACATTCGATGAAGTATGAAAATGTCATTTTTATTATCATAAACATTTTAAAATAGTGATGATTAACAAAAAAACACTGAACAAGATAATGAGGACCGTCTTTACTCCTAAGCTGGTATTTGTGGAGACGATTATGTGAGTGATCATATGATAGAGAAAAAAAAGAAGAGAAAAGAAAGCGTTGTTGGTGTGGGAAAGCGAAGTTTGGGAAGAAGAAGAAGAAGAAAAAGTAAAGGGAAGCCAGAAATGGGAGCAAGACAATAATAATTTGTGTAGAAGTTAAGTTAGGCGATGTGGCATATCATGTGATGTGACCTTTCTTAGGGTAAACTACTTCGAGTAATTGTGTTTATTTGAAAAAGTTTATTTATTCCCCATAAGATGTTCAACAGTGTTTTTTATTAAAATAAGATAATTTTCTTTACATATTTACCTCAATTTATGTAAAAGCATTTTTCTCCCACATTTTTAAACGAACCCATTAAAGACAAACACATGCCACATACCATAAATTTGTTTGTTTTTCTTTACCCCCCACGTGATTTTCCATTAATGACATTCGATTCCTTTTAATGCGCTTAAGAATGATTGGTACGCTCTGTTTGAGCTTTTAAGGTATTGTTTTATTTTAGAAAAATTTAGTGTGAGGTGTCAAATAAGTAATTTATTTAATGAATTGTCACATGGAAGAAAATATCTAATAAAAACTCCCATTGATAACATGAGGTCCTTGTATTGTGACACAGTGCATGTTGTTAATGAGACCTATTATTAAATATGTTTATCCCTGGGACTCATTCTTTAAATAAGTTTCTTATTTAGATCTCAAACTAAATTTTCCTTTATTTTTTTCTAATGTCGTGGTATTAGCATAATCGGTTTTTTGGCTTCTTCTTCTACTTCTGCTACGGTGGTCAGTGCAAGGAGGATAATTAGGTGAAGATCTATGAACTAAACAGTTATGAGCGCAACTAACAATGTACAACCAACTGCCGGAGGAATCAGTTAACTTGACTGGCAGATGGGCCCGCACGTGGTAAAAATGAATAAAACAAAAATGAAAAAAACCCCCTTATTTTTAATGTCAAAGGTTTTTTTTTAAAAAAAAATATTATCTTCATCTTCTAGAGTTGCCACAACTGTAACCCATGGTATTTCATTCCTTGCTCTGCGACACACCCCCCGTATCTGTATCAAAAAAAAAAAAATGTGTCTACCTTAGTGAAAAAAAGGGGTACGCTAATATGTATAATTGGATCCTCGTATGTCTTGTCGAGGTGGATAAGGACTTTTTTTTATGTTGATTTTTTCCCCTGATTATTTTATTTTAAAAGTCAAAGTATATCCTGGTAACTCCCACCACAACCTGTCGGGTGCACTTAACGCAGCATGGACCCAGGGCTTGTCCATTTGTGGCTGGTGAGACTAACAACGCGCGAATTTAATCTTTGAATTGTTTATGATTTTGACACACCTGCTGTAATCCACAGTTTCAGATTGGACCCGGTGCAACTGGTTCTCTGTAATTTTGATTTACCTGTAATCCTGTCCCTAGATTTTTGACTCATTACAACTCTGTTGATGCAGTGAGTCAAAATTCAGGAATTGGATTGGGTTAAAGTTAAAATTATACAGACTGAGTTGAACCGAACCAAAATGTGGGATTGAATTAAAATTGAGTTAAAGTTATAAAAATCTAACTTTCCCTTAAAAATATATGCAACATATCCTAATGTAGGCTGACATCATTTTGTTATTATTCATGGCTATCAAGGGGGGAAAAAACGACAATGCTCGTCATCTACTGGAAAAAAGGTAAAGTGCTGAAATATGTTCAATTTTGCCTAAACAATGCAGCCTATAACATTGTTTACAATTTACCGAATTTTAACATGCTGGCAAAAGTCTCAAGAGGGTTATACCATTCTAAATGGGTTTTCTCTAACCAAAATTAGATCAGGTGAAAGATGTCTGCCCCGTAAGTTAAAGTTCGAATTTCCACTTATAGAAATGTTCATAACAAATACCTGACAATCAGTGACGGACCTAGGACCTTGATTTAGGGGTGCAAATTATTTTTTAAGAAGATAAATGAGATTTATTCTTAATATCTTTTAAGAAGAATTTAAGCAAAAATTTAGTGGGTTCAAAATTAGTGAATGAGTATGTACAAAATAAATCATATAGTACTAATATATACCTAATTTTCTGAAAGTCAGGGGGTGCGCTTCCACCCGGTGAAAGCTACATAGGTCCGCCCATGCTGACAATGCCTCAAGCACTATTGTCCCGTTAAGAGGATACATATATTTTAAGAAAAAATGTTTGATGTATTTACATTGATTTAGACCCTACATCTTGTATTCAGATATTGTTTGGAAGCTATTTTGAAAATATCTTTTACAGATTTCAAAGTAAAATATAGGTTTTGAAGAATAGATTTAAAAAAAAAAGCTTTTACAGACTCCGATGCAAAACCTAAGTTTTGAAAAGTAATTTATTTTTAGAAAGTTATTAGCTTTTACGGATTCCGAGGCAAAAAAGTTGGTAGAAAAGATAAAAGAGAAATAATGAAAAGTAGAGAATAGGAAAGAGAAGAAAGAAAAAGTATAGAGAGGAAAGAGAACGAAAGAAAAAGTAGGAAAAATGAAAGAGAAAAAAGGAAAAAAGTAAGAAAAGAGGACTTACGTTTTAAAACATAGATTTCAAACCAATGTTTTGTAACCAAAATAGCTTTTTTGAAAATTTTTTGTACTTTGATAGAACCTAGGTTTTAGGGTAAAATCTAGATTGTGAAACCAAACCTAAATTTCAGAAAGAGAAGGCAAACAAACCCTTAAACTCTCAAGTCCCTTTGAATAAGATGAACACTCAATTCTCTTGCTTTGTATTAAGTATATTTATTTTTAAGCAAATATTTTAAATACACCATTTAGAAGCAAATATTCTATGCTTCGGTACTTTTTTTAAAGAATGTATTGAAACTCTCACAACTCATTTAAAAAGTATTTTTACTTAAGTTAAAAGATAAAACTACTCAACTTGCTTATTTTAAACAGCACGTAAGATGACTTAAAAAAGCCATAGGCTTAGAGATTGGGATGGAGATCAGTATCGCGTATGTACAATGTGCGCTCTCAATCGGATGTGAACCCAATTTTATTTTTTATATTTATTTTGAGATACGGCAATAGCGAGTCTCGATTGCGAAATCCTGCTTGTCCCTCCTTCCTGGTCGCCGCCTTTCAAGAAAGTTTGACCAGTTTTGTTTTATTTTATTGTATAAAAAAAATTTTGATTCATATTTATAGATTTTCTGTATCAATCAATCACGCCCCCAGATTTTTGCTAATTCTCTTCTTCGTTGGGACGAATTCATGAGTGGACTCTTCAATTCCAATATTCACACTCGTCAAAGATACTACTGTTGCTATGATCAAGAAGTTTCAACAGTAAAGGGTTTGTTTAGAATAATATTTTCGAAAAACAAACGCACTTTTAACGGTATATTTTTTTGTAAAATGAGATAATCTATCTAAATATTTATCTCACCTTACGTAAAAATACTTCTCTATTGCGTTTCCTAATAGGCCTAAAGAGTGGGAAAATAATAAATTAAATATTGGCTCCCACAATTTTTTTTTTAAACTTTCACAACACGATGCAAATATACATAGCTGCGTTTGGAAACATGTTGGGGAGCCCGTTTTGGCTCCCCAAACCCATTCTCACGCAAGTCGAGACAAAATGCTCTCACATAAAGTACCTCAGAATCTGTGTCCGTTTTCCCAACGGGTTTCCAAACGAAGCCATAAATTACATTGCACTGTCTAACTTCCATTCGAAATTGAGTTTGTGAAAATTGGATGAAATAAAAATCACTGTCATTACTGCTAATCCAAAGGCACCCTTATATTTTTTATTCATGGGAGAATAAGATATTTTCCAATAAAGATCATGCCATATTATTTTTAAGCCTGTTAAATTATATCACAACTAAACAACTCACGATAGAAAATGTAGCATCATTGATCACAATTAAATTATTGGATGATTCGATACTAGTTCATGGTGTCTTTTTCTAGCAAAGTGATTGACGGGTATACATTTACATTCCCATTATTTTGTACAGTAATTTTCTCTGGATGGGTAAGACATAATAAGACGGATAATAATCAGATTCCACAATTTTCAGCCTCTGCGCAAATTTTAAAATGCATGCAGCATGCGTCCCAAGTGGAGGCGCCAGAGAAGAAATTGTATAAAAAGGTGGCGCACAAACATAAATAAGAAGAAAGGCGTTGAAACGTGAAAGCGAATTTGCATCAGCATTCGTCGGCTGTGTAGACTTGAGGTTTAGACCGGATGACACAATGACCACAGAGAAGTTGTTGAACCCATCAACTACCTCCGAACGGCTGAACCTTAAAAGGAATACCCAGCTTCCAAATCCTCGTGATTTGTTCCAATTTTTCTTATCAGTTTGGTACCATTCCCGCCAAGTTCGCAGCGTTAGGTTCTTCTTCTTCTTCTTCCATTTAATCTCTCTGTTTCCCCCCTCGAGTTCTCTTCGTGTTCTAATTTAATTTTGTTCACGGCTTTGAACTCATGGAGTCTAGCCTGTTGATTGTCGTTTCTGGGTGGCTTTCATTATTTCTGAAAGATGTCCTTTGATCCGACATACGTTATGAGCACCGATAAATTTACTTTTAATGCCTTGCAACAATAACCTTTCCGTTTATTTGACTGGAAAGTATGAATTTTTGAGTTGCAGCTTCTTTTATTACCTTTTTTGTGCTGTCTTGTTGCAAACTCGTGGCAAGCTTTTTATTCTCCTCTCTTTTTCTAGGATGATGTAAACAGTCTGTTGTACTGGTTATCTGACTGCCCAATCCATTTGCCCTTTCAATATCTTTTATTTCCATTGCAATCTGGGGCTGGGAACTTATCACCACCAACACCATGCAATTTAGTTTCTATCATCAGTATCAATATAGGATATCTGCTTACTTTTGATGGGGTTGATGCAGATAAAAGCAGCTGCAGATCATACCGGTAAATTTCAATTCGTTCTATCTTTCTGGTTCTTCTAGAAGATGGGATCAAGTCAATGGACCGTTGAAAAAAGATCTAACTTTAGGAATGATTCCCTTCTAAGAGAGATAGAAAATATACCCGAAATTGGGCCTCTCTCCATTGTGGTACTTGGCGCCTCTGGTGATCTTGCTAATAAGAAGACATTTCCTGCACTTTTCCACCTATATCGCCAGGTTTGCTAGCATCTAATTTATGAAACATTTACTAAATCATTTTGGATCATATTGATCAGTGTGCGAAATAGAAAATCAAGAAACTAAGGATGGACCTATTGATAACCCTTAACCAAATGGATCTCTTCTCTTTCTTGACTCTAATAAAGTTCAAGTTGAAATTTTTGTGGACATTGACATTTTCTACATGTTAGTATGAAATCAAGTATTTTTCTTTCAGATTCTCTCATTTACCTATACATTTTTTTAACAGCCAGCAGTTTCTCTTCATTAACCAAGAACTAGGGCTGATTTCTTTTTTACCTTTGGTGGTCTTATTTGCAGGGGTTCTTGCCACCAAATGAAATTCACATATTTGGCTATGCGAGGACAAAAATCTCTGATGATGAATTAAGAAGCCGCTTACACAGGTAAGGCATTTTATTGATTTTAAAATGTTTCCCCCTTACATTTCTGATTAAATAATGTCCTTTGTTCTTCAGTTTCTGCTACGTCTCAATTATTGATGAAAACTAGTTGTAAAAAGGTGCAATTATAATTGTATTATTGTTCTTCAGATTACAATATTTTTGTACTGATTTGCTTGATTCCGCTCTCACAAAATTGATTTATTTTGTGCCATCTAATTGGTATCTTGCTTTTTCTTGAATTTCATCCTTGAAAGTGCTCACAAGTATAGAAAATTCTGATGCAGCTATCTTGTCAATGACAAAGATGCATCCCCTGAGCAGTTGGATGAGGTTGCAAAGTTTTTGCAACTGGTTAGCACAATTTTCTTGCATCATTTATAGATTATTTTTTATTTTCTCACTAATCATATAAAGTACTCTTCCTATTGGTCTAATATTTACTCTCTCTTTCTCTTCTCTTCCTTCTAGATCAAATATGTAAGTGGATCTTATGATTCCGAAGATGGTTTCCGCCTACTGGATAGAGAGATTTCACAACATGAATGTTCAAAAAATAGCATGGAGGGTTCATCTCGAAGGCTTTTCTATCTTGCACTCCCTCCTTCAGTATATCCTTCCGTTTGCAGAATGATCAAGACTTGTTGCATGAATAAATGTATGATTGTATAAGCCATAGTTCCCATGATTATAATCAACATTAATTTTTTTTTCCTTGGCATAAATTGACTTTTTGTGTGTGTGTGTGTTTTTGGGGGGGGTTCTGCTGGAAATTTCTATGCTTTAATTTAGCATCTGTTGAAAATATTGATCTCCTGGACAACTAGTCTAACCTGCACTTTAGATTAAATTTTTGGCTCTTCTCTGCTTCTTTGAGTAAAATTTTAGGCCACCGCTCTGATTTCTGCCATATCCTTTTCTAGGTTTCTTGGTAAATACTGGAACTTATAATTGAAGTCAACACCATGCTCCATACATCGTGTAGCCACTTCTAATGTTAAGTATTAGCTAGATTTCGGTTTAGGAAGTTTGGGACTGATTTTTGAGAAAAAAGACACATGTACATTGGATAGCAAGCTTTAGCAGAACTGATGTTAGCGCTTCTAGTTTCTCCAGTCTCCCCTCTTGGATGAATACATACTAGAGCCTTTTGTAACTTGAAAGTGGCATATTTCCTTTTTCTTTGTCTATTCTTCTTCTTCTTCTTTTTTTTTCCAAAAAAAGCATCTGATGTTCTAATTGATGGCCTCATCTACCTCCATTTCTTAGCTGATCTTGGTGGATGGACCCGTGTTGTTGTTGAGAAGCCTTTTGGCAAGGATCTACAGTCTGCCGAGGAACTCAGTGCCCACATTGGGGAGTTGTTTGAGGAACCACAGATTTACCGTATTGATCACTACTTGGGAAAGGAATTGGTGCAGAATATGGTAATAGACGAGTACGTAATAGCTTGCTAGTTGTTTTTGTCCTGGACTGTTCTAATTCCTCCTTATTTGACTTATATTGGCAGTTAGTACTTCGTTTTGCAAATCGGTTTTTCTTACCTCTTTGGAATCGCGATAACATTGACAATGTTCAGGTGAGTGTTCTTGTTTTGTCAAAGGTACATCAAGTCATCAATAGATTAAGAGTTAAACTTTTGTGATGATTTTGAAATTAGAGCAGGTTGTGTGCAGTGTTCTTGAAGATTATTAGTCCCTAAATCACATCTAACAATTTTTTTGCCTTGGCAAAGTTTGTTTTACTTTTCATTTTTTTCCTGATTCAGCTATGGCATTAGCAAGTATATGCTAACAATTTAAAATTGGGTATTTGGATGCTGGTTCTTTGGCAGATAGTTTTCCGGGAGGATTTTGGAACTGAAGGTCGTGGTGGATATTTTGATCAGTATGGGTACGTGTAGTGAATTGTCTATAAATAGTTTGGTGAACATATTGTTTGATGAAGAACTTAAAGAAAAATAAGTCTAAATGTTATCTCAAATGCCTTCTGTTATGAAATTTGTGTTGATCACTTATTTTGTATTGAATGGCTATTTTATGGCTAAAACTATAACTAATTAATTCAAGACTTCTATTTGACAGGATCATTCGTGACATTATTCAAAACCATCTGCTGCAGGTGAGGCTTTCATTTTAACTGAAATAAATTCCATTTATATAATCTGGATTGTCAATAATATACTTCGTCCATCCTATTCTAAGTTTTAATCTTATCAAAATTTAAAGTATCAGCGCACTTTGCATTATCTCTGAATTTGTGAAATGTCGATGCTTAACTTTCTGCCTACTCAGTGTTTCTGCTTGGTCGCAATGGAAAAACCTATTTCTCTTAGGCCAGAGCACATTCGTGATGAGAAAGTGAAGGTATGTCTTTGTTCATTCTATTTAAAATGGCTCTCCGTGTTCCTCTATGCCACTTAATAGTTGCTATGTTATGTGCAGGTTCTTGAATCAGTCCTTTCTATTAAAGATGACGAGGTTGTTCTTGGACAATACGAAGGCTACAGAGATGACCCAACTGTACCTGACAATTCAAACACTCCTACTTTTGCTACTGTTGTTCTGCGTGTGCACAATGAAAGATGGGAAGGTGTGAGTGACATTCCTGCTTTTGTTTCTGAATAAACGCAAATTTTCAGACCTTTATTTGACTTGTTTTTTCTGAATGATTTGGATAAATAATATTGCAGAAATTGTCTATATTCATTTTAGTGTTAATTTTCCATTTTATGGTAGAGATTTTTGTTCATTTGATCAATCAGATAACAATTGATACAACTTCTTTTTCCCTTAGGTGTTCCTTTTATTCTAAAGGCAGGGAAGGCGCTAAATTCAAGAAAGGCAGAGATACGGGTTCAGTTCAAGGATGTTCCCGGTGATATTTTCAAGAGTATGAGACCAAACCTCTGTATATTTTGGTGGATTGTCTTCAATACAAGCTTTTTCATGTATCTTTTGTTATGAACACTTGATTAATCTTGAGCATGAATGTGGAATTAGAGAAATCATTCTGTGATGAGCATATATTTTCATTTTGGTGCCTATAGTATTTTCATGAATGCACTCTCTATCTTTGTTCTATTAAAGCGTGATATGACACTATCAGTGGGTGTTACGGTAGTTATTTGCAAACATATTTCATGCACAGACTTGTCTGTACATATAATTATGCCATACTAGCGAAAATTTGAAAGTGTAGAGATGTAGGTCATCTTTATAATCCATGGATGCTGTTTGCTCAAAAAAAAAGATCCATGATCACAGGTGAAAAACAGAACCACTTGTTCTATTTAGTTATCGTTATGTAGGTTTTGTTCTTCCATGTCTAGATGGGAAGTTCCTTAGTTTTGTCTGCCTGCTGACTTAGGCATAAACCTTGCGGCAAAATTTTCCAGGTAAAAAACAGGGCAGAAATGAGATTGTCATACGACTGCAACCTTTAGAGGCTATTTACATGAAGCTTACGGTGAGCCATTGCATTTTTTGACAACTTAAAATGAGAGTAATTCTACTGATTCTTGGACCTGATTACCTCTTTTAATTCTGTGTGTGTCATTTGCAATTATTGAGTACATGTATCCTAATATAATGATTTGTAATCATTTTATTTTTCCTCTTGGAAGTGTAAGGTGGCAAATTTGCTTGTTCGTATGTGCTCCTGTATCACAGTTATTTGTACCTTGTGGAATGGAACTAAGCTTTTAGTGTTTGGCTTAAAATGCAGAAACAAAAGATCCATGATTCCAGTAACAGTGTACTAACTGGTTCATTCCTCTCTCTAGGTCAAGCAACCAGGACTGGAGATGTCAACAGTGCAAAGTGAACTAGACTTGTCGTACAGACAGCGCTATCAAGATGTCACCATTCCTGAGGCTTATGAACGTCTAATTCTTGACACGTATGATCCTTTTCCAAAGCATTTCAAACTATTTCTTAAGCATGACACAGATGTACGAAGTTCCACCAAGCGTAGATTACAGAAGCACTGGGATTTACATGCATCACTCAGCCATGAATTTTGTCTTCAAGTAACACATATTTTGGCTTAAAATGGGAATCTGTGTTTGTTTTTACAGGATAAGAGGAGATCAGCAACATTTTGTCCGAAGAGATGAGCTGAAGGTAGGATTATTGCATGAGTTGTTACAGTAATACTGCTACAAAGGAGAATTCTGAATCGTGATTCTTGATTCCCAGCTTCAAATCTAATGGTTGTTCTCTGTTTGATATTAGGCATCCTGGGAAATATTTACGCCCCTTCTGCACAAGATTGATGAAGGGAAGTTCAAGTCAATTCCTTACAAACCAGGAAGCAGAGGTCCTGCAGAAGCAGATGAGTTGCTGGAAAAAGCAGGCTATGTTCAAACACACGGTTATATATGGATCCCTCCTACCTTATAGAGTGCCCATTTTGAGGTTGTACAGGGTCTTACACATCAATGAGTTTGACAATGTTGTGTTGGAGAGACGTTCTTGGTTTGTGTGTGTTCATAAAGGCAGGCGAATAAAAGTTACAAGAGCTTGAAACAGTTTGTTTGACATGTCTGTTTCTGCAATTTGCCTGTGACTATCTCTCAGCCCTAATAAAACTCTTAGCATCTTACATCTTCCATGTTCCAGTAATTTCCAAGTCGACTGGTTAACTGTGAAACATGCATATTTCATATTAGGACAAACATTTAAACCATGCAACTAGTATTAAGAATTCTAATTACATGAAATGACAACAAACATTTAAACCATGCAACTAGTATTTTGAAAAGTTAATTTGGGGTTTTGGGTGTCAGTGGCTATCTAAGATTAATGATAATTTCATTTTAAGAAATAACAACTCTAACCATATGAGACAACACTTAAAATTTAAACTGTGCAACTAGCATTATATAATTCCGTTCAAGACATTGTTAATAACTAAATGTAAATACATCTCTCAACAAATATTCAACTATTAATTGATTACATGGCATTTGTAAATTCGTGTTTGAAAGGAGGATGGATCGAAAATATGGGCAAGGCTTATATGCCACGTGGACAGTGGTACATCAAGAACAGTAACAGGCCCCATGTTTTTTTGTCCGCAGAAACAGTGACCCCTTCCAGCTTGAGATGAGCATTGCTCAACTCTTTTAAATACATTGAAGGCGGTGGGTGGTTTTACTTTCATGGCGGCTGGTATCAATTTTGTCGGCAGCATCGATATCAAATCCCAAATAAAAAATTAATAAATAAAAGATCTT
>JANTPZ010094073.1:0-14713 GCA_025593235.1 Vachellia pachyceras
TTCTGCTCCATTCTCATTATCCAAGTTGAAAACATCATGGAACTGAAATGACCTGATCCACAACAAACCAAATGTCATGAAGCAATAAACCTTAGGTTGTAACAGGAAAAAAAATAATAATTGGGATTGCAGTAAAATTATGTGATAAAATCCACTTCCACCTCCAAGAAAAGCCAAAAATTCAGTTTACTAGAGATACAGAAGATGGCACGTACTTTTCCTCTTTGCTCTCATTTTTCTTGGACTTGACTCTAGCAACAGTTTCCAAAACAGCCTGATACATCACAAATGGGAGTAGAAGGAATCAGATAACGGAAAAACAACATATATATAATCTTCAAAACAGACTATTCTCACGATTTTAACCTATTAAACAAGATTTATGCGCCAAACCTAAGCATCATACAAATTATCACAACTAAATTTTTCGCAGTCAAGATACAATCTAAAATGGGTTTCAACAAGTCAATAAAATATACATTATAATCCAATGCAACTTCTGTCAGAAATCAGCCTAAGGCTCTTCTAACCAATATGGATATTTTGTTTCCTGATATAACTTTAGAAATGAAATAATAGGACCTTGCCTGCTGAACTTGTCACCAAATTAAACACGGGCATTAGGCTGTCAACAGTAGTAACCCAGAGTACACCACTGGAGCCAGACTCAATTGCTCTCAGGGCAGTTTCACTTTAAATATCATCCAGTACTCCAGAAAGCAATTAAATTAACTTAAATTAAATATACTATATAAACGCATAGCAATGCAAACCTGCTGTCCAGCAACACTATTATTAAAACTGCCAGCATCAGCATCTGTAAAAGAAACACAGTCACGGTAACTAACTCACCCAAATGGCTCCCAAATAAAATTCTTCCAATGAGCAATGCACGGGTTTTAAGATATTCAATACTTTCATAAAAGAGAATACAGGGAAGACAAAAGCAATTTCATAACGGAGGAATTATTCATTAGCATTACATCCGAGGCACAGAATCTAATTTTAGAAAACCACTATTAAATTGTTCGGAATTATCTAATTATGTTTATAGAAGGTTACACACAAATTGCTAATGAAACCATCGGTTCATTCTCCACACATTGTAACAAGAATGGTTAACGAAAGAGGAGAAGGTTAGACCGCGCTACGCATTTGTTTCAAACTCTGATAAGAAAAAAAAAAATCAGAATACAAGCATTCAAACCAGGAGTGAAACTCCGATTATTAAACTGCATTATCCGAAATACGAAGGCCTAGCTCAACCATCCACAGCATAAGTCTCCGCGAACAAATCATGAAAAGGAAAAGATAAAATGCACAACCATTTCAACCTTAAGTGCCGGAAGATAGATCTACGAACCTTCATTCTGTTCGTTCTCCGGGAACTCCCTCTCCAGAGCCCGATCAAACATATTAGCGAAACTTTCCCCATTGGATCTCGCAAGTGACGCATTCGCGGTTGCATTAATTACCTCTAAGACAACGTCCGGCTCCGACTTGACCGAGAGGAGAGACAAAGAGTGCGATGTATGAGTAGAGAAACAGAGAAGGACCAATCTGAGAATTGAGGATGATATTAACCGCATATCTGGCCCTCAGAAAGAGAGGAACGAAGGATTGGTGGAAACGACACCAGCGGAAGCAAACACCTCCGACCACCGTCTTCTGAAGCGCGCGCTCGCTCGCTGTCTCAATCTTTCAATTAACTTGCACAAACGCTAACGCACAGACAGACAGAAACACACAGAATGTGGGCTAAGGGAAGAGCAGAAGGAAAGCTAGATGCTAGCTTGGCAACAGAGTGGTGAAATGACGCATCGGTCCTCCAAATTTGATTTAGAGACGAAGATATACGATGGGCAAGTGCTGCACAATCCGGCGCGTGTGGTTCACCGCCAGATGCTTGCCCGTGTCGGTGAGTGTAAGAAAGTATTGCTACTACGCACGTGCAACTCATACGATGGTGACACGTAGACGTTGAAATCTCTAATCTATGAAATTAGCTTTCATTTTAATTAATTTTGATTGTTATATTTAAAGCCACTGATTTTGGGGAATGCACGAGCTGTTCGTCTTGGTACGGTTGAACTGGGAGGTGGAATTAGAAATGGAATTCATTTCTTATATTTGATATGGTGGAATTGAAAATGGAAATGAAATTCAAAATAGGTAGAAATAATTTCCATGATGTAACCCATGAAATTGCGTTCAATTCCATGAAATTAATTTTTTCGCCCCTCATCTTTTTCATATTTATCTCCATTTCAATCTCCATTCGTCTCCGTCTCCATCTCCACCATATAAATTGTATCATAAAAGCCTATATAAATTGTATCTATACCTAAATATATATATCATAAAAGCCTATATAAATTTGTATCTATACCTAAATAAAGGAAAAGGAAAACAACATCCAAACAAAACAAACAACGGGTAGCTAGGTGATGCGATTGTCCTTCGGCAGCGTGGTAGTACTCTCATTGACAGCAACCGTGTGTGTGTATTAGTTAATACATGTTTGTTAATTAAAATTGTGTGTATGTTACAATAAGGAGTATAATTTGTATATAAATATTGAATTGAGCCGACGGAGCAATTTATAAATCCATGTATAAGAACAAAATAGTTATAATGTATTTAATTTAAATAAAAAGGGTTGAGATAATCTTTTTACCTTTAAAAATAATAAAAGTATACATCTATTCCAGAAGACTAAGCACCCAAGTATCAATCTCAATTTCTGGGATAGGTGAGAATGCAACCACCGGTGATGGAGACTCGGTAATATTCACATGAGCCTTATTAAACAATTTCATTGGCCTTATTCTCATGCAAAGCACTCCAAGCATTTGATGGTTCCATGGTTAATATTAAATTATCGTCCTCTTGAGTACTTGGTGGGTCAATTGCATCAAATTCAGCGGCAATTGGGTCATCCATGTTGTCTTTCGTAATGAGATTATGAAATAGATAGCAAGCAACTATTAGTCCATTTGGGAAAGCGGTGAAGAAGTACTTTTACCATTTACAAGTAGATATGTGAAAGAGATTTATCTCATTTTACGGACAAACACTGTTAAACGTACGTTTGGGGGTGTTGAGAAGCTTTACCAAACGTTCCTAATATGATAGGCTTCTCAATATTGCCCAGTGCATCTTCAAGACTCCTGAATGCTCGTTCAATGGAGTTCCTAGTAAATGAATATCGCATATTAAAACATTATGGGTATGTTTGGCAAAGTTTTTATACGTACTCCCCAAAAGCGCGATCAACAGTGTTTTTCCATAAATCGAGATAATCTCCTTCACATATTTATCTCGACTTGTGTAAAAGCACTTCTCTACCACTTCCCCTAACGAACACTATAGCAGAGATTCTGGCCACTCACTGAGGTGATATCGTTGTCCTATGTATATGAGGCAAGGAAGCCTTTACAATTTGTGTATCCCGCACCAACTAGGTAATAATTCCCTTCATATAAAATGTTAGAACTGTTAGTAAATCAAAATATGTATAATACATAGCTTAAAATCATACTATTGAGGAACTTTGAAACCATCTGGTCTAGCGATTGCATCCTTTAACACCCTATTATCAGCTACAGACACTTCATATCCTGAAAAGACAAATATAAATTCATCATTTGGAGAGCTAACGCCAATAACATTGGTGATCATGTCCCCATTCTATTCTGATACCTATCCTTTTTTTTCTACAGTTACTTGAACCCTTATGCAAGTTCCATCAAGTGCACTAAGGCAACCCTACAATTATTTGTTAATCATTAAAATATACATTTGACATGGTCTATGAATGTATGGGATTTAGATGTACTTTAAACCACTTCCATCTCTCATCAACTGAATCTTCACGAATTGACTTGAGTTTTTTTTTTAAATGGCTCATCTTAAAGATGGACAACTACTTTTAAAACTATATTAAAATATCGACTAATGGTTTCTCTTAACCTCCCAAACTCAAATTGAAGAACTCTGTTTTTTTTCATATGGTGAGCACGCAAGTATATGCAAGAAGATTGCAACTTACTCATCAACTAACATATGTCTAGTTGGTTTAAGACCAGCTATAGTCTCTAACATTCTACATAGGCAAAAAACAGTAGTTCTATACATCCTAGTTTGGTTGAAACAATTTATATCACTACCATGCACCATCTATCTAAGGTGCATTCTTTTCTTGTGAAAATCAAGGTTGTAAGATCGGTCCTCTATATATCTAGTGCTATATATAGCCACATTAAACATTATCTCAAGGAACATTTTTCGAAAAGCATAAATAACCATAAAGCATATGAACATTGTATAAAATATGATTTCTTGTCTGTGTTCATCTATAATTAAATGTACCCAGCATAAGCAAGATTATTGCATATCAATAAACTATAGAGAAATCACATTTATGGATATATATATATATGTAACATGTTTATGGATGTAGATACATGGTGAAAATTTCTCATTTATTTATATGTGTGTTATTTTTTGTATTCCCATAGTCAATTTTTGTTCTCTTTAAACAGGATATTAAATCAAAGAACATACTCTCTCTCCCAACTTTTAAAGGTATTTCAGCTATTTTGGTTAAAGGAACTGTTTACCATGATTCCCTTGCCACATCCTCAAGTTTTTGAAAGTATAAGCAAAAAAAAAAAAATCAAATGGTATAATTCAGATCTTATTCAGTAAATATATATATATATAGGAAGTATCGCATACCTTGCGACTTATGAATAGGAGCGTGTAATTTTATTCTTCAATGAAATTTCCTCCATCCTAAAAAAACAAATGAAGAAGAATAAACTATTCGTATAATCATCTGCTTTTGCAACGGGAACATTTGAAGTGAAGGACGACGACGACGATGATGAAGGAAATCTCCAGAAAAGAGGCTTGGCTGCGTGGGCGGTGGCATCATGCGATATCATCCACGACTGAGACAAAAATCTCCACGTGGACCTCACTAGTGACGATTATCTACATGATCTCCAAATAGCTCTCACCTGAATTTTTGATATCCCTACCTGATTGTTCAAGCATTTTTCATATCGGAATGAAAGTGGTTATTACATGGTTGAGTTTAACGGCAGGATTAGTCTCCCTGAACCACACTTCGAATCCTAGCTACTAGGAGATTTGTAGTTTACATTAAGTGCCTAGCAATACTTCAAATATAATTATCTCCGATAAAAAAATACATACTGTGCTTTGGAAGAAAAATAAAGTAGTTCTAGCAAAAACTCTTTTCCGATCTACAAGATCTGAAAATCAATATCTTATATTCATGACACGCAAACATACGTTGGTGGCATCGCTCGAATTCAAACGACAGTTACTTTCTCTCCTTTTCTTTCCTTATATCCTTCCCCAGAAAGCCACCGAACGACATACAAAAATTGCAATCCTCTCTTGAATAACAAATTATCAGAAAGAGAAGTGGAATGATCTTAACCTGTAAAGTCAACAAAGACTAAACTTTTCCTCCAACTCCGAGATAACCCATTTTCCTTCCTTTTTTCCCCTTCTTTCACTTTATAAACCCATTTCAATACTCTACAATTTCACAACAATCTGTACTGTACGTACCCAGAAAGACACAACACCAAAAAACCAAATCCAAAAAACTGATATATGGGTTTCAGCAATAACATCACAGCAGTGGTCAACTTCATAGCCCTTTTAGCCTCAATCCCCATCATAGCAGCAGGAATATGGCTAGCCTCCAAGCCTGACAACGAGTGTATCCATGATTTCTGTTGGCCCGTCGTCGTTTTGGGGATTCTGGTTCTTGTGGTTTCTCTGGCTGGTTTTCTTGGTGCTTACTTCAACAGGCAAGGTCTTTTGGCCTTTTACCTCTTTTGCATGGCCTTACTTATCCTTCTGCTTCTCTTCGTTCTCGTGTTCTCCTTCTTCGTGACCAGTCCTGATGGAAGCTTTCGTGTTCCTGGTCGATCCTACGACGAATATAACCTTGAGGGTTTCTCTGCTTGGCTTAGAAACCATGTTGCCAGTTTCGAGAGGTGGCATAAGATAAGTACGTGTTTAGCTGCTTCTAATGTTTGCACTAGGCTCACCCAAGATTACGTTACTGCTGATGAGTTTTTCAACTCTAATCGTATCTCTCCTTTACAGGTACGTTGAGTTGGCTTCTCTTTGATATCATAACAAGTTTCGTACTTTCTTCATATTGGAGATATGTGAGAGCAAGTTCTAGGTTTTTTTTATTCAATCATCGTTTTATTCACTGAACTCTCCAAATCTTGTCTTTCGTACAAAATTGACATGACTAGTTTTCCTTGTACTTGTTCTAAATCTTCAGTCTTGTGCTTGTTCGTGGTTTTCTTTAGTTCCATAGTCGATTTATGAATTTTTGATCTTTTTTGATGTCACATGTTGTAAATATACAAGAATTAGACAAATAATTTATCAAAACAAATCCTTTTGCTAACTCTTACATCTATTGTTACTATTACTAGTCCCTGGGAATGCATTGTTCCATGTTAAGACACTAGCTACCTCCTGTATTAAAAGTATTAAACTTAATTAGTATTAAACTTAATTAGGAGGAAAAGAAATTAAGAGGCTTGTGTGTGTGCATTGTGAGGGTTATAAATTGTTAAATGGGATTTGAATGGTCAGATTATATTAAGGTAAGCATTAATTAGCAATAAAGCTTAGTTGTGAAGTAAGTCGAACATTAAGGGACAAGAGAAGATAAAGAAGAGCACTGTGGCTTTTCTTTTCTCAAAAAAAAAAAATCAAGTGGGATCTAATTTTCTAATTTCTATCTTATTTAACTCGGCCCCATCACATATGATAAAGGTTTAACTGTTTAAAAATCTGAGGGCAGCTCGTCATAAACCACAATGTTTGGGAGTAAATCCAATACGTGGTTTACATATACATATATATGTAATGCTTCTCTCACTGGAAATATAGAAATCATATATCTAATTCATAAATATTAAAACAATTAGTTAACTTAATTATTATTTGTAAAAAAAAGTGTATTCTTATTAAAATACCCTATTCAATTATTTATAGTGGAAACTACCACATTAATAAATAAACCTTTTTAATATGTGAAATCAATAAGAGTATTCATAAAAAATAATAAATTTAAGAGGTAAAATTAATTGAATTATTACATTTGAAATCAATACAAATTCCTCAACCAGCTCTTAGCCTTAGGACCAGACACTACTCTACATTTACCTTACTTTACATATAAGACAAGTTATATCCAACGTATGAGTCACTATATTTAGCATATCAATTACTTCAAATAAGTACATGAAGATGTGGGTTCCTTCGTAAACACGTCAGAGCTGTAGTGTAAAAGAGCCGGGAAATAGTTATGAGGTTCCAAAAAACAGATTTAATATTTAAAAGGGTTCAAATAACAAGCAAGAAGTATAAACTCGTCATTTTTTGTATGAAACTTTTCAATGCATGCTCCTCAATTGCTATTGGCCTTTTAGTTATTTAAATCCCTTCTGTGTAATTCCTCCAATATCATTTCCATGGCTTAAATCAGCATTGCTCTTCACAATGCATCACTCCTGAGGCATGGTCCATTTTTAATCCCCATAAAAGTTGAGCGCCAACTCAAGACTACTCAGAAAACTCATCGCTTTACCCTAAACTCATGCAAATTCAAACAAAATTAAAAGCAAATTTAGTGATTTTTTATTGCACAACTTGTGAAAAGGCTTGATATGATTGCCCCACACACACGCACAGAGAGGCTTACTTTTGTTAGATAATAAACTTGTTGATATCACTTTACAGTCAGGATGCTGTAAGCCTCCAACAGCATGCGAGTACACGTATGTGAACCCAGTATTGTGGGTAAACCCGGCAAATCCGATGGATAACCCGGATTGCTATATGTGGAACAATGACCAGATCCAACTGTGTTATAATTGCAATGCATGCAAGGCTGGTCTATTGGGAAACCTGAGAAGAGAGTGGAGGAAAGCCAATATGATTCTGCTTGTGGCTCTTGCTGTTCTCATTTGGGTCTATATCTTTGCCTGTTGTGCCTACAAAAACGCCAGAAGAGAGTCCCTTTTCCGCCATTACAAGCATGGTTGGTTTTGACACATTTCTCCTGTTTTGCTCATTTTTGTTGTCTTCTACATTACCCTCTTCGATTTTGATGTCTCTGGTGGTTTGGATCCCCTGGAACTCTCAAGTGTATAATTTTTGTCAAGTTTGAAAATAGAGAAACAGAACGAGTGGAGGAAGCTATAACATCTAAGCTCCAATACGAATTTATACTCTTCTGGTAACTCCTCAAAGTCTCGAGGATTCTCGGGAATCGTAGCGTGTGCATTCGCGCACACATATAATACACACACACACAACTTTACAGTGAGATTTCTTGAAAGTTCATAACAATGGAATGCAAGTCTTGTTGCTGAGTAAAGATGAGAATAGAATCTGAAGAGTCCCCTTTTTCTAGGATACATAATTCTAAAATAAATTATATGAATATGAATAGCTAACATCTCTCAAGCAGAAGGGAGCTTCCTAGAGTATACTACGTACAAAGGATCAGATCGTCCAGGATTAGGAGATATATCCACAGCCTGCAGAGAAGTTCAAAACAAAATTAAGCGTTGAAAAAGCCTCAGCTATGAAAATAGTGTCGTCATATAATGAAACTGCAAAGCACTGTGGAAATTAGTTGGGTTGCAGATTCATTAGACCTTAAGCAGAGTATAATATGAACATGCAAATGGCTAATTTTCTTCCATGTAGGGCATGGAAAGTTTATATCAATTACCTGGGGAGGTTCAAATCCTCCGGTGTAATGGAAATATGACCCCACAATCATAACATGATCGGCATCCCCAGTTGATGTCCATATAGAAATTGCTTTTGTCCAGAACAAACGATTTGAAAAACTAAAATCATGAAACAACGAAGCCTTTTAGCAGATGAATAGAACATAGCAGATACAAGACCAACAAAAAAGATTACAACATGTGAAACAAAGAACAGGAATCACTGAAAACATGTGGATTGATATGGAACTTGTGATCAAGAAACACAATTCAGGGTTAATTTCATTTTTAGGTTTAAGCTACTATTATTGTGCTAGGGCACTTGGAATTAATTAGTTCTGATAATGGATCACCTAGTCGTATTCAGTCGATGGAATATCCAAGTATGTCACAATCCTAAGCCAAACTACATCTCGAAGTTTTTTGAAATAATCAAACCGCACAAGTTTCATGCATAAAGTTTAAATCTAAAATGGCTGTTGACAATATTATCACCTTATTATGGCCAATCCACCTGGTTTAAGTATCCTGCGCATCTCTTTGAAAACATCGAAAGGCTTTGTTAAGTAATCAACACTGACCTGCCAGACAAAGTGTTGGGTTCCGGCGCTTTAGACATTGGAGAGGTCCACTGCTATGTTAAGAGAGAATTGGTATAACATGTAAAAAACTGAGGTGTTGTGAAGCCCGTCTAGCTCAGTCGGTAGAGCGCAAGGCTCTTAACCTTGTGGTCATGGGTTCAAGCCCCACGGTGGCATTTCTTTTCAACATTAAAAAAATAACTGAGCTATTTTCATTCTTATTCCGTCTGAACTGAGTACATCAGTTTTTATTTTTTAATGAGTGCTATCATATCACTACCATATCTGGGCGATGTCTTAAAGAGCCAACATACTTCCAAAGGTTAAGATCTGTAATTTTCATTGAAAAACAGAATAAACAACATTAATTACTTTGTTTTTGCCAAAACAACCTTAATTACATAAAAGTAAATAAACGATGATAAATAATTTATGATCTCATAGTGACATGATAACACTTCTATCTATAATTTTGACATAAATACAATCAGTATGTATTGTTGGGCCATGTAATCATGATGGTACAAGGTATGGGAGCTCAATCACCTCAAGATTTTCATGACAGAATGTCAGAATCCATGATATAAATTTACAGTAACATTCAGAAAGAGAAAATTTTGATATAAAAGAAAAGATAAATCTTTGTCTTGACAACAAAATAATATGCAGAGACCATTCCTATGTGTCAATACAAAAGCAGCAATAGGTTTTAGGAATTGGAATGGAATTTGTACCACATTGGTAATGACGTCAAAGGAGTTATCCTCAAATGGCAGTCTGGGGTTCACATTTAAGTCCTGTACGACATACTCTGTGAGAACCTACAAAATCAACCCTTTTCATAAGTATAGGATGTTCAAACCCTTCTGATGTAACCCCAAAAAACAGAAAATTACATAGACATGATTAATGCAAGATATCAGATTTAAAAGAAGGCCACTGACTTAGAAAGTTAAAGAAAGCTTAAGACAGTTATCTTTCTCTTGCAGAGTAGAACTATTGCGTTTTATACATTCATATTGTTCAAGAATTAAACTAAACAATAGCCCAAGCTTTAGACTTACACTCAAGTGATATGATCATTTATGAATATAAATAATCAATTCAAATAAAGTCAGACTACAAGGAACTGGATTTTATCATAGTTGAGGCCAGTGGCTACCACATAGAATATAAGTATCTTCTTACTGGATTTCTCTTCAGCTCTTCTTCATTCATTCCTAATCCCACCACTCGTTCTTGTTTGTATCCGGGTGGAAAATGGCTGACCTAATACATAGTGAAGATTTTAATAGAAATGTGCAAGACAGAAAGAAACTACATTACAGTAAGAGATATCTTACCCAACTGCTGCACATATCTAAGATGCCTACGCCTGGAGTGTTGCTAGGTGGAAAAACCTTTGAGTAATATTTAGTGAGAGCAGCAATTGCAGGGTCATCAATGTGTGTCACAAATCGAGGTGCTTCATAGAATAAGGAATCTGGAGACCTAAAGGAAAATTTTCATGTCGTAGAAACCACAAAAAGATAGAAAGCGGGGGAGAGTTCAAAAGAATAAGAACCCACAACATGGCTGACAAACAGTGAGAATTCAAAAATAGAGAAATTGTTCCAGGGAACAAAAAGGTGCAGAGAAAATAGAACGTTCACAGATTTAACGTCATGAATTACTCAAATTACATACTAGATGCTATTTTTCTTCACAGTGTCTTTAGTAGCTGATTCATCCACAACAAAGACAAGGAAATCAACGCCCATTATTAAATGGAGTGTAATAATTTCTAAGATCCTTCACAGATAAGCCAAGTTCTCTTCATGCTATGGAACTGCAGAGCAAGACCCATGATTTTCAGACACTATGGTCAATATCAGTTATATATGATCCAGAATTTCCATATATATATTCAGCTACAACTAATAAACAACTGTAAAAGACATTACAGAAAGCAAATTTACTTCTGTTAGATTAAAAAAATAAACAACGTATAATCACGAATTCCTCAGGCAACTAGTTGCGAAATTTACTCATCAAAACGTTGGAAGTCCTCCTCCTTGAAGGGGAACTGCTCGGGCCATTCCACATTCTTCAGTAACTTCAGAATGGAATAAGTTGCGTATTAGAACAGGCAATAAGACAGAATTTTCAACCAAAAAAAAATTTGCAACAAGCAAAACACGACTTTAGACTTTAAAGAATCTTTAGATTTCAGTTTGACATTCTTTTTTTTGCCACAGAATTTATGCTTAACATTGGAGGAGATGTTAACAGTGGCAGGCACTGCGGTCAGGTGAAAATAGGATTTTTATTAACAGCTAGAATTAGTTTAAGTATAATTCACCGATACATTTATCCAGCTCATTAACCAACTCTGAGGCCAAAAACAAATTCAATTAATGCATCAGAACCAAGTGGTTGAGACGAGTGGAAATTACTCCTCTCCAATTCTAGCGTTGTGAAGGGGAGGAACAACAATTAAGTAGAAAAATAAAAGTCCTTAAAGAAGGAAAATATCGAATTGCGAATTAAAACAAGCGATGTTACCTCATCAACGGAGGAACTACCCTTAATCCTGGCAGACGCAACGAAGGACCTACTGCTCACATTTCCAGCCATATTCGCAAAGTGAAGCAAAAATGAAGAACCCACGCCGAGCACCGTACGACGGAGAGCTTTACCTCCGATATTCCATTTCTTCACAGCGGTGACGGCGGGATATATGGATGAACAAGTCCATGTACCGGTGACTCCGCCAACAAAAGTTTGCCTCCAGTGAAGCCCGAGTCCAAGGAAACTGGTCATCTTGGTCTTGGGCCTCCGCCAACACGCATTACGCGATGACGATACTCTCGGGAAGTGTGGAGTGGATGAGAGTATGGAACGGTCCCCGTTGGAGAAACATCCACCATCATTGATCTGGTATACAAGTGATGCACATACCACTTACGTGGCTAAACAAGATTCTTCTCTTTTCATATTTCAAATATTTTATAAAATTATTATTATAAATATAAATAAATAAATTTAATATCATCTATATAATTTATAGCTGAAATATATACAAGATAATAAAATTTTTAACTTATAACTGTTAATATGAACTTTATACAATATTAAATTTGACATTCATTGTTTAATTTAAGGGAGGGGATGAGACTTTGAGAAGAAAATAAGAAATACACCGTTGAGGTATAACTGATACAAGGTGATTACTGGGCAATAAAAGCATGAATTCCCAATTGTAGCCCTTGCCTTAACCAGGTTAAGATAAGTAGCTGCATGGGCCAGGATTCTTACGCTTCCAATTCATTGGGTCAACTTGTAAACGCGGTAGAGAAGTACTTTTACGTAAGTCAAAATAAATATGTGAAGAAGATTATCAAAATAAATATGTGAAGGAGATTATCTCGTTTTATAAAAAATAACATTGAAGTTACGTTTAGACTCTCTAACAGCTCAATCAAATGGGGTCATATGAGTGTTTTTTCCCCTTTGCTGACGGCTTGGGTGAGTGTTTGCTTGAACTCGGAAACATGATTATGTCGGCTCCAAAATCTCTACCTCCGTGCAACATATTGTGGGATTGTTTGGGAACTCCGTTGGGAAAATGGATTTTGCAGATTTTGAGGCATTTTGGGAATTTTGAGATGGTTTTACGGATTTCAAGATGGTTTTTATGAATTTCGAGATGGTTTTTACAGATTTCGAGATGGTTTTGTCTCGGCTTATGTGCACCGTTTGGGAAAATGGCTTCCCAAACAGGCACAGTGTGTGTTTGGAAAGTCCGTTGGGAGAAATGAGTTTACAGATTTCGAGGTATTTTGCAGATTTCAAGATGATTTTATAAATTTTGAGATGGTTTTTATAGATTTCGAGATGATTTTATTTCGATTTGCGTGCACCGTTTGGGAAACGGTGTTCCTAAACAAGCACATTATTGGGCCATTTACTAATTACTATGGTTGAATAATGAATAAAGCAGTAGCATTTAACTCGGTAAGAAATTGATTACTTAAACTATCAATATTAGTTGGGTTTAGTAGAAGGAGTTCACTCTCACAACATTGATAAATTAATGTTTAAATTCTCATGTGAGAGATACTCACATTTATTGCCTAATATTACCTTAAATATGAGAGAAATGGATTGTTGAAACTACTAATAGGGTTGGTTTTAACTTCTTACAATATGGAGAATTAAGGTTTAAATCTCAACTAAAAAAGTATCCATATTCAATGGGCCCGTTTGACAAATTGCCATAAGCCACTTATAAGTGCTTATTCACATAAGCCGAGGTAAATATGTGGAGGAGATTGTCTCGTTTTACGGAAAAGCACTGTTAAACGTGCTTATGAAAATAAGCTCCACCTTCCCAAACAGGACCAATATACGATAGTACCTTAAATAGAATTACCTCTAATAGAAGGATACCACTTTTAACAAAAGAAGTTGATTACCGAAGCCAAGTCAAATGCAAATAACAAAAACATGGTTCATAACGGATGTAAAATCAAAGTTAAAAAGATGATGGTCGGTACCATTTCTTCATTCTACATTTCTGTCGATCTTTCATTTGATTCTTTTCGTTTAGCTGTTCAATTCCGACAACATTACTCCTCTCTAATATTTTCATATCTGCACCCAAAAACAAAAATATTTTCACATTGACATTGAAGGAAAAAAAAAATTTCAGATACCCATCATTTCTTCGTGAATGTTTTTGAGGCAAAAAAAAAATGTCTTTTACCATTTTGAAAAATCGTTTTTACCATTTACAAGGTAAATATATGAAAAAGATTATCACGTTTTACAGAAAAACGCTGTTTAACGTGTTTTTGGGGTGTTTAGAAGCTTTGCCAAAAACCTCAAATATTTAACCCAATAAATAAAGCACAATCATATACAAATAGATTCATGTACGACACAAGATTCGCATAGCAAAAGTCCATTTGGGCTGTTATTCGATTAGGTAAAAAGTAAAAACAACTTTTAACCCAATGAAAAAAAAACACTTCCCATCAGTTATTGAGCCAAAAATAATTTTTAAATGCCTAGAGCTCCTTTATATAATACTCTTGTGACAAAAACGACCTATAAACCATATATTTATATATAGTAAATTCATTAGAAAATAGATCCCACCCAAGTCCCAACCCTCTGAAAAACACATGGGAACAAATTAATTGTTAATAAAAACATTATAGAGATCATGACTTTGATCGCAAGTGATAATTATCCCGTAGAAGACGTCTAATTTTATAATATAAAATAATAACGACTTATTTTTCTTTCTACTAAAAAACACATCACATACAGTGC
>JANTPZ010094074.1:0-12011 GCA_025593235.1 Vachellia pachyceras
AATAATAATAATAATAAAAGCTAGACTATGAGTTGTTAAAAATAAAAAACAACTGTCATACTAATTGTATTTCTTGATATGGGGGTAAAAATATTGAAATACACTATGGACTCTTGGGTCTAATGGCATCAATTGTGGTTTAAAATGTTGAATGTATTAAAAATTATTATCTGAGTGTTACTATAAGGGTTGGATGATTTTTGTTGATGAAATCAAGGAAGTTGAATTTTCTAAACTACTTTATCTTATTTATAGACTAATATATAAATACGTTTAAATAGTGTATTGACTCTTGTATTAAAGTTTAAGATATAGAGTGTCAATAAAGATTTGAAATCCGGTGTAGGCTGAACACTTCCCTTACTTGATTTGTAACCTTAAATCATTTTAAAGAGTTGAGTTGGTTTAGATCTTTCATAGCAGGCTTTTGAGGAATGAACCTAATTCAAACCAAAAATTAGAGTGGTTTGACAAAAATCAAATGATGAAAAGGGGAAGAAGTTGGCATAGCTAAAAGCAGGGTACACCCCACTTCAGCCATACCTGCATTTGATGCAGAGGAATAGCCAAGTAGAGAGTGACTTATACTGTGAATCAAAGGAATTATTATTTTTTAATAAAGAACCAAATTTAATGAATTGGAAGGATACCGATAAGTACATTTTTACTAAATTGTTTGATAATAAAATTTGAATTTGAACAATATTAGCTACGTTTGGAAACATGTTGGGGAGCCCATTTTGGCTCCCCAAACCCATTCTCACGCAAGCCGAGACAAAATTCCTCTCACATAAAGTACCTCGAAATCTGTGTCCGTTTTCCCAACGGGTTTCCAAACGAAGCCATTATAGTGACATTATAATTGTGGGTTTTTTATTTCAGTTTCATTTTACTTTACTTCTCCGGAGCTCCACACTTTTCAGTTTTCAATAAGTACATGCATGCACCAAAGGTATCATGTGAATGTCTTTTAATTTTTTATGATCATCGAATTGGATTCCAGGTACACAGACAGAATCTTCTTTTTAAGCAACCAGTCTCCTTGGCGGTTAAGACAAATAGCTATGTATATATAATATAAAGATTCTAATTTCAGTTCGAAAAGATGCAGAAACCGCATCCATTAGTGAAGGATCCAACAAAATACCCATTTATACAAGTGGTACTGGTTCATACAAATAAACAGATTTAGTGGAACAAGGCTTTTGTTGGTATCGTTGAGGATGGTTAGAGATGGACAATCCTAGGAATCAGAAAGAAAGAATGATTTGTTCATGGTTAATACCTTAATATGTCATGTAATTCAGTCTTAGGCTTTGTTGTTAGACAGATTCTGCACCATAATGTACGTCGTGCATGGAGTTGCCGTTTTCTCTGACAAGCTTAGCGGTGCCGTTTTCTTTGCCAAGTTTTGATTTCGGGAGGGCCGATGCCTGCCGGGGAGACATCTTGCTTGACTGGGGCTTCAGGTTGAGGTAAGCATAAACAGACATGCCGGCAATAGCCGTAAATGCCCCAAAGATACTGGTTTTGCCGGGATTGGCTCCAAACAGATAGTAATTTCCCAGAAGGAGGACACAGGTTTTAAACTGGCCAAGAACAACATGCGAGATCGCCGATGTGGCGCTGTGACAACAAAGAATATGGTAAACACATGAGGAAAGGGGGGGAGGGCAACCAGCAGAAGAATAGCATGCTGTAATGCTCTCAATAGTGAGGACTGATGAGAGACTGAAAGGAAAAGAGAACAGGGTAATATGAGCATGGGAATTTAGAGAAATTCTCTTCATCAACCGAATAAAATAAGCTCATCAAACTAACTACAGGCAAACATGTCAGAAGGAAATTCTACATAAACATGCCTGGAATGTTATCAAGAATTTGTGAAACTAACCGAACATGGAGCCATCATTAACTATAAAAAACCAAATAAAATGCCGAAGAGGGTACACTCACCCAAGTGCTAAAGCACCAGACCACTGAAGCAAGAATCCAAGAATAGCTGATGCAAAAATCACAAGTGTGTTTTGGAAGTTCCAATTGAATGAAAGCACACCAGGAGGATCTAAGCAAGGTAACATAGCAGCCAGGAAGATCAAAGTAACAGGTGTTGTTTTCCACATCAACCTGTTTGATTGATCCACACAAGTCACACGTGATACAGAAAAAAGAATTCATGATGAAAATCGACATTAGGACTCAATTTGTTCAGGGATGTGGAGTTGAGGGCAGGAATATATAAATGCTGTTAGTAGCTTACGCCAAAGCAGTCCAGCTCTCTTGCTGCTGCAGTCTGGACCAAAGGATTTTGTTCACAGCGCTGGGTATAATCCAGGCCAAAGCTACACAAGCGCCAAATACATGAAACTGCAGATCAGTCACCGTGGCCACAGCAACACCAAGAGATACCACCGTGAGTGCTAAACCCTGTAAATTATCAAACTCTTGTGGTAAGCATTTCAAACAGCAATGAGATAAACACAAATTTCCCAAATATATGGCCGCCTCAGGTTAGGTTGGGTAGTAAAGGTGGGTGGGGCGAGGTAGGAATAGAAGCTAAGAGTTCAAACACTCCTCGAAAATCCCAAATACATAGCTCAGATGTAGTGAATGTTTGCTAACAATAGAAAATAAGATTTTCATTAACAGATTCCCGCAACTATAAAGTATGCTCCAAGCATGACCTCAGCAGCTCATTAAAGCTATGTAAAATGAACTTAACGGGAATGATTCAGCTTATCTTCCAGAAATATACAGGTCGACTAGAGGTATGAGAAGGTTCTTTAACAGATATACTTGATCTATGAATGAGTCATTTTTTAAATAAGAAACCGGGTAAAGTGATGATTTAATCCCTAGAAGATCATTCTCCCCTCAATTTGGTCTTCTAAGGATTTAGTCTCTTGATTTAGTCCTTGAAATATTAGCTTCCCCTTAATTCGATCTTGCAAAGATGAAATTTCTCATTTCAGCCTTCCAAATATTTTGCTCCACCTCAAAATGATCCTTTGGGAATCATTTTGACCCTCTTTTCATGACCATTTTGATTCCGGTACTAAATTGAAATTTTTTAAAGGATCAAATTAAGAGGATAGTGATATTTCATAAGACTAAATTAGGAGGTTTCAAGCTTGGATTCAAATTGAGAGGATAGAACTACGTTGTAAATTTTCTCAAACAAAGAGGACTTTACAAGAGTATATAATACAAAAGGGAAAAAAAAATTCACGAATTAATTATAAAACCATGAGCACTACAAAGCACAATAGGATGATACACATTTCTATAAATTATATTTCTTATCAGATATATGTTCACATACAAAATGTAGGCACTTACCTTGGCCATAGAAACTCTCTTCCTATACAGTATAAATTCAGCCACAACTATTGACGGTGTTACTGCAATCTTTGCCATCTGATAGAAACCAATGCTGAACATATAGAAATTAAATTCAGAGTATAAAAGAGAAAAATAAAAAAAAATAAAAATGTGAACATTTCATGTTACCTGTTATATTTTAAGCTGACATTAGCAAGGCCAGTAGATAGAGACATGACAAATCCAAGAGTAAATAAACTTGACATTTGAGTCAATTTTGAGGATGGAGATGCCGGGAGCAGAGAAAATGCTTTAAGTACAGCCATGAAGAACCAGCTCACTAGATAGTGAATTAGAGTGAGAAAAATAGGAAATCTGAAATTAACAGTTTGAAGCACCTGGAAAAATAAAAAAGGAAGAAAAGGAAGAATGAGATAAAAGTCAAGAATGTCAGCAAACATGCTAATTTGAAATTTAAATACATTGTGAAGATTAATCAAATAGAAGGAAAAGTGAGTACCATTTTATTCATGAAAATAATACCAACAGCAATCAGAAAATTGAAGGACAGTGCAACAGCAGGACCACAAATACGCTGCTGTTGATGCTTTGCACCTTCAGATGAGCAAAACTCATTGAAAAGTGATGCTCTTAACTCTTCGAGTGCTCTTCCTGCAATGAGACATAACAGATAATAAAAGACATCAAGGAAGGCTACATGATGGTAACATGGAGTGCCATCAATTAGTAGTTTTTCACTTAATGATAGATAGTCTAAAGCAAAATCACAACTAGGCTGCAAAACTAGAAAGCGAATTTTATTTGAATTAGAAGGAAGATTGCAAAGCTAAGCATGTAGTATAAATGCAAGTGCTAAAACTTTATAAGAACCCATTAATGATAGGGATTATAGGATATTTCTCCGAGTAAAACATTTAAGTGTTGAGAACAAAGCTTGCAAAATAAAATTAAAATCTCAGTGGTCAAAGATATAGGGCTAATATTATATGGCTAATCCAGTGGAAATTTAAGATTATATTAGATGTAAGTTCAAATTCTACTCGGTTGCATGGGTTTGTTGGAATTAGATGCAGGTGCAGATGGTGACAACCAGAATCAGCCCCAAAACAAAATTGTTTCAACTTTTCAAGTACACTAAGATATAGATAAATTCCAGTCTTAAATGCATCAAAAGACTAAGAAGCAGTGGACTTACAACAGTAGTGATGGATCAAAAGAAAACATGAAAGTAAATCGCAAGTTCCATTTAGAGAGAGAGAGAGAGAGAGTAAATCCCAAGATCAAACTGAATGAGTTCCCATACGAAGAGAGAGAGAGTAAATCCCAAGATCAAACTGAATGAGTTCCCATACGAAGAAACAGAGTTTTCATCAACAGTAATAAACAATAACAAAGTTAGATGCATCAATATAGAGAGCGCAAATGCATGAATCGATCAACAAAAGCATATGCAAGACAGACTGATTGAACCTTCATTTATGAGTAGAGAAGCGTCAATGTGACCAGCATTGACCAGCAGCTGCAATGTATACTAAAATAACAGAACAGAGAAAATATTAACCATGAAGTACCTACCATCAGAAGTTCAGACCTTCTTATTACACAAAATGAGGTCTAGACTCCAGAATGCACTGATAAAGAAGCATCAATAAGCTACATTGTATACTATGAAAACAAACTAGAGAAACCCACATCAACAAAGACAATTGATAAGTCCAAAAATATAATGGTACGTTGCATATTAGGTCCATCAAAACCTGTAAAACTAAATGAGACCCAAAATGCATAAAGAAACAAAAACCCAGAAACCCCAAAAAAGAAAAATCACTGAGAATGTGAGTCCAATTCCAGCAAAAAGACTGCAAATTTTGAACACTAGGGTGCCAGATTCTGAGTAAAAAGCGTATTGACAGCTACTAACAGTGATGAAGCTGTTGTCAGAAAAGCAAAAAGACCCTACCTTTTTCACCCGCATCGCTGTCTTTGCGCTTGAGAATCTTTCTAACATCTTTTCTTATTATGAAACTAAACATCTCAGCTCAGATTAGCCACAGTCTCTTCCTGAACTCAAATGGGGTGTACTCCTCCTGGAACCCTAGAGAGTAAAATATGGCTGCGGAGTGAGTAACAGTGCTTGAGTATTGATTGAGCGAGCTAAACCCCAGAATACTGCAAAAAGCAAAGTTTCGGCTACTCAGCCGTTTTAGAAGCTTGCTGGTTTTATATTTTAGTACTTAAGTAGCAGAGGGCAGTCCCGAGGGAAGTGGGGTGGGAAAAAGACGAGGCATGAGCAAATGAGGAAGAAAGAGCCAAAAAAGGATAGGAGACACGTGGATTTAAAAGATGCCGGTAATGGCGGAAATTGCAGCTGTCGGGGACTGAGATTTTTTTTTGAGATTGATTGTGAACTTTTTGAATGAAGATTGATTGTGAACTTTAAGTGAATCACGCCCTCACTCACCGACCGACACGCGCGAATTGAAACAGATCTCATGCGTTGCTCTCTCACTCTGCACACAAACCGAACAACATAAGATATAAAAAAATTTAAGACTGGGATTCTCTCTGTTTAGTTATGCAGGTAAGTACTGTGGGCTTTTATTTTGGAAAATTACTCCCAAATAACAGATATATTAACCTTGCCGAAACGAGGTTTGCGATTGCAGGGAATCAGGGATGAGGGGTTTTGGGCGATTAGCAGGACGAGCTCTTCAGCTTCAAGCATCGAAAGTAGCTGCCAGTGAACATGGCCTTGTATTCATTTCTCGCCGTCTCATTCGATTTGCCTCATCAGCGACATCGTTTCGAGGAAGCCGAAACGCTTTATCTACCTGTAGATTTTCATCGTTGCAATCTTCATCCGTAGATTCTCTATATTGGAAGAAATGTACAACCTTTGGTGGTACGCTTTTGTCTTCTGATAGATGTTCTTTTGAGATCATAAATGCATTCTGCTATGTTGGCGGCAAAAGTATTTATTCAAGAATATCTAGAAATAAACTAGATTACGGGACTGTGTATTTCTCAAGTTTTGTTTTTGGTAAAAGGGGACCCAAAAATTAAAATAAAAAAATTGAAACTTTCTGGTGTATGGGGCTTCAATCTATGATAAAACCAGCTTCATTGCCTCATTTGAGTTTGTTCTGCACATTTTCTATGCTGCAGAAGGTAAAAAAGAGTTCAATGGAAATTGATGCAGAAAAAGTAGATATGATTTTTTTTATATATATTAAATCTGAATAGGCTTCAATCTATGATAAATATGCACTTTGTTGCTCTTATTTAGTTGAAACCCGTCTTAGTCGTGAACCAGCTTATTCAATTTATCGTAAGTTATTGATTTCTAGTTCATATTTTACTTCTAGACAACACATAAAGACTAATCTTGTTGGTTTTTACTTCTAGTCGGTGTATGAAGTTTTTTGACATTTGGTTGTGGTAGTTGAGCATTATCAAATGATTGTCCCTTCTTATTTGGACAGGGCGAAAGAGGACTATGCTTATCCAAACACAGGCCACTCCCAATCCGTCATCACTAATGACTAAGATAGTTGCAAATCCTTGAACTAGAATATTTATGATTCTCCCTCAAATAAAAAAAAAAAAAAAGGCTTCCCTGGACCTAGGTGCACTTCAGCTTGAGCTTTGAAGTGCCAAAATTAGAAGGTTCTTGTGCTGGAGTATGCATTGTAGTTATATTTCCTTGAGGAAAACTACAAATTAAAATAAAGATAATTAATAGCAACCTTTTAATTAAAATTAAATTTAATATGGAATGCCATGATATGTTATTAAGATAGGTTCCTTAGGATCTGCCAACCACGTTTGTTTCCTCAGAGTTTCTGTTATCTGAATGACTATGGTTTTAATCCATGTTATTAAGATAGGTTCCTTAGGATCTGCCAACCACGTTTGTTTCCTCAGAATTTCTGTTATCAGAATTTCTGTAAGCCTCAAAAAAGGATTTAATTACTCAAGAATCTAACAATGAGAAGCTTGCAATAATAAGATTCAACACACAACATCTTTATACAAATTTTATTGTTGGTATGATTTTAGTGTTATTTCCCTATAGATGTCCCCAGGTCATACTGCTAGAAAGGTAGGAAAACAGAACAACATGGAGAAGAAATCTTATTAGTTTACATCACCACATTGAAAGTTAGATATCTAATGCACTATTGTATGTTTTGCCTACCACTGTTTCCAGGTTTCACACTTGTTCCTGCTAAATGCAGCAAGTTGAGTATCGAGGAAAAAAGAGAGCTTGTATATGAAATATCCAATTGGCCAAATGATGCATTGGAAATGCTGCAGTCATGGAGCCGTCAAGAGATCTTACAAATCCTTTGTGCTGAGATGGGGAAGGAGAGGAAGTATACTGGATTAACAAAGGTGAAAATTATAGTTTTAGTTTATAATATCTAATTTCCAGCAGCATGCATCGTTATGACTGATTTAGTGTTAAGAACACAGATCCAAAGGGAGAGCTCAATTCCAAAAGATTAACTTGTTATGTGGGAAAACCGGAAACTTATAAATCCCATTTCTCTTCGTGAGGCTTTCTGATATGAGACTTAGAGCAGATGGCATTTGAGCTTGTGCATGCATAAAACTACTTTTTTTCTTGTTTTTGTGCTTGTGGATGATGAGGTTTTCGTTGGCCTCCATTTCAACACTTAACTCATCTGTCAGAGTGCTGTGCATGTGTTATACAGGAGTAGTGATGTTTTGACTGGGAGTTGGCCCGTGCCAAGGTAACAGCAAACAGAATTGCTGTGGTTGTAGCAAATGAATGGAAAGATGCTAATGATAAAGTGATGCATGTCAGACAGTGGCTTGAAGAGCGACGATCTTGCAGGTGAATCTTGTTTTGCTCTACTCTTCTAATTAATTTTTGAGACTTTTGAGCTTAGCCTTCAATACTTTTTTGGTGATTTTTTGCTGTAATTTCAGAGAAATTACTTCTACAAGATTATTCGGATGGTATTGAAGGAGATGACGGCTACACAATGCCACATTATTCGGATGGCGAGCTTCACCAATTGAAGATTGGCGTTTTATGGTGGCTAGTCACTAACCCAAAGAACATACATAGATAAAAGGTCATGTCTATACTGGAGGGGTACCAGAAGAATGTAAAACTGCGATAGAATGAATCCTAGGTTTATTGTACTAGACGAGGAGCTTCATTGACAATTCTTGTTTATCAACTTCATTGACAATTCTGTGTACAAAAAATTATGTAATTCCATATTTAATCAATGGTTATGAGTATTATGTGCAATTCTGCCATGTCCATTGCGTTGTGATATATAAGTGTATAATGTCCAGGTTATGAGTTGTTGCTGCTAATGACAACAAAATGGTATCAACAATATAAGGTCCTGCTATGAACAACACTTTCCGCTGGTGTTAACATGTGGTCCTTATATCGACAACACCATGGGCAGCTAATGACAACACCATGCGCTGGTGTTGACAACACCATGTGCTTCTAATGACAACACCATGTGCTGGTGTTGACAACATGAGGTCCTTATATTGAAAACACCATGCGCTGGTTATTATAACACCATGTGCTGCTAATGACAACACCACGCGCTGCTCATGACAACACAACGCGCTGATGTTGACAACATGAGGCGCTGGTTATTGACAACACCATGTGCTGCTATTGACAACACAATGTGCTGGTGTTGACAATATGAGGTCTTTATATTGACCACAGCATGCACTGCTAATGACAACAGAATACGTTGCCAGTGACAACACCATGCGCTACTAATGACAAAACCACATGCATACCGGTGAAAATAATGATAATGGCCCAAGCATAATATGATCACATCATATACAATTTTTAAATAGGTTTCTGTATACAAGTGCAAAAATAATTAACATAGACATTGCAACTTGGATACATGATGATTGGATATGAGATCATATAACTTGGATAAACCCGTTTGTCTTGAAACTGAGATTCAATCATTGCACCAGCCTCATTGCACCTTCCACTTGTCATTTTTCGTATACCCAAGAATTCAGTATCTTGCCGCTCTCCCATGGAGTTCGCATCTAAGTACCATGGACATCCTTCAATCTTGCACTTCACAATGATCTTTTGCATATTGTTCTTAACATACTTGTATGCGAAATTGTGAGCAATGCTATACTTGTATAATGTTTCACGAAGAGCAACGTCATTGGCAAAAAATTGTCCTTCCCCAATTATAAGATCCTTCCATTTTGTAGAGCTCATTTCAGTCCTCCTTATTGGCACCATTCTCATCTACATATACATGCCCACTTTCTCCATTGAATTTAATTAAATGTTCAACTCCTTCATCATTTACAAGGTCTACGAATGTGCTTGTATCAAATGTCGAGGTGAACTTCATCACAACATTGTTGCTGTCTTTTCCCCATACATTAACAACTTGTTACTTTATTTCCTTAGGACATTCAGTTGTTATTGACAATCTTACCAGCTATATTAACAGTTGTCACTACCTGCATTAACAACTCCTTCTCACCTTCGGCCACCAGCCCTTCTCACCACTGCTTCTTCACCTATGTCTGCATTCCTTCATCATTCTTAATCAGAAACAGAGCATGAACAACACAAAAACAGAGCACACATGCTACCATTCCCAAACACTTCTCAACAATATCCACACTTTATACTTTGCATTGCACTAGGTCACCTTTCAAGCACCATACCTATAAAGAAATCCAAGAGATAACCACATTAATACCCACACACTCAGCCCCAACCTCTACTAAAACTAACCTACTATCAATTTACAATAAAATCAACCCAGCAGTCATATAGTTGTCATTGACAACTTAGGCAGCCACATTGACAACCGTTGCGTCTCTATTGACAACCTCATCTGCTACATTTTACCATTCTGTTCCAGCTCTTCACACACCTCCATTTTTATCTTCATCTTCATTACATCACCATTTTTTCCAGACACACACCACACATAACACAAAAATAGAGCACACAACATCTTATTTCATACCATACCATTTAAAACCTATCCAAATACCTTTCAACCATTACCATATACTACACATTGTTGTTACTAGCTTGCCCATCAAAGTTGAGAACAATAAATTAACATAAAATAGTTAAACCCACTTGAAACCTTTCCTCAAACTAGTTATATAGAGCAAAATCACACGGCACAATTTCTCTAGCGTTTAGGGCAAAAACTCACAGAAACCATCAAGTTCTCACAAAAGCTTCTCTTTCCAAGTTCTCACAGAAACCATCAACAAATCCGTGGAAAAACAAGGTGGAAGACTGTTCACACGAGTCACTTCCCTATTCTCCGTCAAGCCCACTCTTGCTACACAAATGAAGAAGACAAGCCAGCTATTTTCCCTTTTCAATCAACAAGGACATAATGGTATTTTCCCTTCACAAATTAATTCCCCAATGGTGCCTTGGGACCTATGGATAAATATTTTTAACATTGGGACCTTTTGATAAATATGTCTGTTATTTAGGACCACACAGTAAATCTCCCTTTTATTTTCTTAAATGTTGAAAAATCATTTGTTATAAAAATAACTTGGAGAATAGGTTTTTGAGCAATCCAGCTATTATCCTTTGATAGTGTAAAAGCCTTTCATCTTACGTTTAACAAATCGTTGGATAAGTGTTTAGTAACTAATGAACTATAAGAATCCTTTTAGATTGAAAGAAAAGTTGAAAATAAAGGAAATGGAAGGAGGAAAAAATGAGAAAAAGAAAAGTTGAGAAAAAATATTATCATACATCTGCTTAGATATATGAGAGAAAATAGACGAATAGTTAAATGACTAAAATATTTATAAAATAATTTTTTAATAAATAGTTGAATAAGTAAAGTATCCTTAAAATATATCAAATATAATATTAAATTAAATATGATAATGAAAAAATTATATTAACATTAATCATTAAATAGTTTAAAATCAAATTATTTATTAAAAAAATATTTTTATACTATTATTTCAAAATAAAATAATTTAGATAAGAATGTATCATATTTTGTGAGGTTGTGAGGTTTTAATAAACGATTAAAAATAAATTAAATATTATAATACATCTTAAAATTTATTCTTTTAGACAAAAAAAGTTATGCTCCGTTTGGTACGCGGAATTGATTGTGATGGAAGTGGAAGTGGAAGTGAGATTAAAAGCATGTTTGGTATGCTGGAAGGAATTAAGTATTATTTTAATTTAATATTTATATTTATAATGTAAAAAGACTAATATGCCCTTAAAAAAACTTCTCTTGTTACCAAAAAAAAAGTCTATTGTTGTCGATGGATGTTCACGGCTGTTCGTCGCCATTGTTGTCGCCACTGTTCATCGCCGCTGTTCATTGCCCCTGTTCGTCGCCGCCATCCGTCATCCACTTATCGAGAAGCAACGACGCCATATCAGATTCTGAAGCCTAAGATTTGAAGCCGGAGACATCGACGCTTTCAGATATGAAGCCTTCGTCGGACTTCTGCTATTCCTTAGTCAATGCAATCACTTCATCAGTAAGCTCTTGAAACTGAGCAGCCATAGGCGGAACAGACTCCAACACGATCTCTTCGAGAATTTTCTCTGGTCTAGAAAGCTTCCTTACTTTCCCACTATCTAAACCTTCCAATACTCTCAG
>JANTPZ010094075.1:0-10722 GCA_025593235.1 Vachellia pachyceras
CTATTGCGACTATGAACGTGATACCTCGTTCATAATTGATTAAAGCTCCTTTGACTTTTACTGTTCATTTGTCTATATTTTATGGGTATATATTGCGTGTTTATGATGGCTTTAAAAATAGAAATACAAATTGTCAGCGATGATGGAAGGCAACCAGTTTAATAAGTAATTAACATGGGCTTGCTTGTACATAAATGGTGCGTTTGGGAATTCGTTGACGTCATCATGAATGCATTCCGGACATACAATGTATTTTGTGGAGAAAGCGTGTTTGGTAGAGACTGTGTCTAAATGCATTTTGGGGTTAAAATGCATGATGGGAAAAAGAAGGAAAAAATTCATTCTGCCCAAAATACATTCAAAGTCGTGACTTTAACATTTTAAGTCGCAACATGAATATTTCAAGTCACGACCTAATACACTTCAGGTCATGATCTAGATATAAAAATTCTAAATCTATGACTTGAGATATTCTAACTACTGTGTTATTTCATTTTTCTTTAATTTTATCACAATATAAATTGAAATATATATGTATTATTTAATGAGATTCATTTTCTTTTAAGTGACTTTTCACCAAAAATTAATTTTATAATGTTTATCTAAACAGGTTTTCATTATCCAAACAAAGTATTAAAGCCACTTTTACTCGGATTTCCTTCCAATATCCCATTACCACCTACCTTTTCCTTGTTATTATATTGTTGCCCTTATCTCATCACACCAATTGGAGTGTGTGTGTGTGTGTGTGTGTGTGTGTGTGTGTGAATAATGCACAATTTATGTACACAACATTACTCACTCTTCGGAGAGAGTATAGGAAGGAGGCCAATGTGGATGAGATGCAGTAGAATACCTATCCCTCACAACGAAGATAAGGTTTTCTCCTTTTTTTTTTAAATCTGAATACTCTTTTATTGGAGATAATTTTATTCCGCTGTCTGATATTATTCACTAGAAATTTCAGCATTGATTGATTATATCATAAGAAAAATAGTTTATTCCAGTAAACCTAGGACTTGTTTGGAAGTCATTTTGAGAATAGTTTTTACAGATTTCGAGGTAAAGTTTAGGTTTCGAAGAATAGATTTTTGAGAATAGCTTTTATGGATTTCAAAGTAAAACTTAAGTTTTAAAAGGTGATTGTGTTTAGGAAGTTATTAGCTATTACGGACTTTGAGATAAAAAGTAGGTAAAAAGAGGAAAGAAAAAGAAAGAAAAAGTATGAAAGAGAAATTTATTAGAAGAGTGTGTGTGATTTGACAAGAAAATAGTTTTTTCAAAACATAGGTTTCAAGGCAAAATAGTTTTTTTAAAAAATGTGAGTACTAGAATAAAATTTAGATTTTGAAATAAAATTTAGGTTTTAGGAAGATAAATTGGGGCTTGTTTGGCAACAGCTTTTAGAATCTAGGTTTGGTTTCAAAACTTAGGTTTTGTCCAAACGAAATTTTTTTCTAAGAAGTTATTTTGGTTACAAAACCTAGGTTTCCTCTTTCCTACTTTTTCTCTCTTTCTCTTTCTTACTTTCTTTTTCCTACCTATTTTTTTGCCTCGGAATCCGTAAAAGCTAATAACTTCTCAAACATAAATCACTTTTCAAAACCTAGGTTTTTTTGTCTCGGAATCTGTAAAAGCTATTTTTCAAAAGTTATTCTCCAAAACCTAAATTTTGCCTCAAAATCTGTAAAAATTATTTTTCAACCAACATCCAAACAAGCTCCAAACAAACTCTTAGTTCTCACGGACTCGGAAGAAACATTATATCTCGTTAAGTGAGAGGAAAGAAGAAAAGAAAATGAAAGGCTTGGTGAGGGTGTTAGGAAGTGGCATGAAAACAAAGCACATGACATGCCTGCCCTTCTCAGCCCCCTCCTGTCTTGGCTTTCATTTGGACGCATCGCCCTCTAATCATTGCCACCAATAAAACAAACGAGAGTGGCCCTGCCATTACGCTTGAGCTATCCAGGCACGACAAGTGCCTCACATCCATTCCTCATTAATAACTAAATGTCACCAGTGGCATCCCATCAGATTTTATCAACAATTTTGTATTCATGCAAAGCACCCAAAAATGATTTGAATTGAATTCCAGTATTATGCAAAAGGGTCAACGTCCAAACCTTGCAGGTATATACAGGTAAGGAACACGATGGCATTCTTTATTGCATCCTTTTAAACTGTAGGAATTTTGATAAGAGTTGAATTATCCAAAGATTTAGGATAATATGATGTGTTATGGATTTTTTTTTGTTTTATATTAGATAGACTGGATTATGTATTGACAATTTTTGGGTTTGTCTTTCATTCTTGATTCTTCCCTCATGAAGAAAATGAAAAATCTTATGATCTTGCCTGGTGATCAATCGTCACCTCTAGATTTAAAGGAGAAATGACTCTTTCCATCATTGCTTGGATTGTATCTACTATGGGCTGTTTGCCATGTCTAAATGGGGGCAAAATTTCACCTTCCTTATCGCACGCACATTGAAGGACAAAGGTCAAAATAACATTATCGTGAAAAATAATCAACAAAATGATGTAGAGCTCCAAAAAAAATAACCAGTCATCGCCAAACGCTCGTAAAGCATTCAAATATATTCTTATTGTGTTGCTGCATGTGAAAGTTAGACCCTTGGCTTAGCACCTTAACCTAATACATGTTTTAGTCTTTCTTTTTTTTCCCCTTTTAAGTATTCGCTTTCTCGTTCTTTGGGTTCTATCTTTGCAAGCAAGTAAAGATGATTGACCCAACTTGGGGAGATGTTATCCGCTTGAAGAGCTACGTAATAGGTATTAGTGACTGCATAATACCTTCGAAAATCAACTCTTCTCTTGGAGTTTGAATTAATTAAGAATAATTTGTGCCTCCCATGATGACTATTGAATAGAAACAAGTGATACAGTATAAGAATAATTTGATGACTTAACAAGAGACAGGTTGTCCACTAGCCACCTTGTGCAATCAAATAAACCTAAACTTTCCTCACGGGAACTGCCATGTGATGTGAGGTCTCTATCCCAATTCCCACACATATTAATTTCCAATTACCAATGGTTGTTGTTGGATCAAGTGGTAAGCGGCTTGTTCTAATTTAAACAAGGTCTCGAGTTCGAGTTCTTGTGTATGCAGTAGCCACCGTTTGGAGATTCACCCACCATTTTCAGATGCGCACGCGGGTCAGATCCAGATTAGTCGGGGCGAAGCTCCGGATACCAGGCCGGAAACCAAAAAAATTCCAATTGAAATATCAAGAGTAGATTGCTTTTGCTTGGTTCCGTTGTTTATATGTTTAATTGATGAGGCAATTCTCCTTGTCACTCGTACTGCATTTTGTTTATGGGACGTTTTAAATACGGGAGATGAAACTCTTTATTCATTTCAATCGCAAAATCAAACTTGCGTTGAGTTGCACTTAATTTTTTTTTGGGAGAAATACAGTCGCACTACTCACAGAATCACAGTGCGATTTCTCTCATGTTTGATATTATTTTTCTTATCCGTCTCATCATTGCCCACACATATTGAAAACCTTTTATAAAATTTATTTTAATGATAGTTGAGGGTATTTACAAAAATTTGAATTATTACTCTCTCCCTGAAGAAAGATTAGTTTTTAGTCCGGACCAATTGTGTGGTTGACTTTGTCTGAGAAATGGGTGACAGAGATTTGTTAAAGGTCCAAATTGGGAACGACATATTAGCGTTATTTTTTTAATGTAATTTACGACATACGAGATAAATATGTAATAGTAGTTTTATTTTGACTTGTATTAACGTGTTTTTATACTGTTTTACGATTTACAAAGTAAGTATATGAGAGAAGTTTTATCTTAATTTACGTAAATGTGATTTCTCAACTTTCACACATATGGCCAGAAGCATTTAGGGCCGAGGACAATAACAAACATGATAGAGTTTTTATTAAATACTCTCCTATAATATTAGATTATATATTAATGTATATTATAAATTAGAGGATTTTTTTTTAGAAAAAAGGTAAAACATTATGAAGCAAAAATTAAAGCTCGTTTGGAACCATGGTAGAGAATAACTTTTACGGAGTTCGAGGTAAAATTTAAATTTTAGAAAATAGATTTTGAAAAAATAGTTTTTATGGATTCCGAGGTAAAACATAGATTTTAAAAATGTGATTGTGTTTGGGAAGTTATTGTGATAATAACTTACAGATTTCGAGGTAAAAAGTAAGTCGGAAAGATGAAAGAGAAAATTTATTAAGAAATGAGATTTGACAAGAAAATAATTTTTTAAAATCTAAGTTCCAAATCAATATTTTATTTTAAAATAATTTTTTTGAAAAATATAAATATTTAAATAAAATTTAAATTTTACAATAAAATGTAGATTTTCCACGGTAATACCAAACTCATACTTGATGCATTTGAGATGGTGGAGGAGTCATCTATTAATTAGGATAAAGAAATGTGTGGGGGAGAGGGAGCAGGGCAAAAGGCAATGAATGGGCGAATCAAGGAAGGGACGCGTGGTTGCCCGTGAATAGCTTTCATACTCTCTCTCTCTCGATATACTTATTCAAACCCTCACACCCACTTTGGCACTTTCCCATTCTCTCTTCGCCTTCTCCTCTCTGTTCCATTTCAAGTGGTCAGCAGGGTTCGCTGCTTCTGCTTCTATTATATGGCTTTTTTGCTGCCCAGCTTAGATGCTGTTCATTCTGATACGTCGCCACCGTCCACTCTTAAAAAGCGCACTGATTTTGGGGCCGACCCTAACCATCACGATTCTCTCCACCCCGTTCGATGGAGATCCTACACGGAGCATCGGATCTACTCCTCTAAGCTCGTCGAAGCTCTGCGCCACGTCCTCCGACGCGGTCCTTCTCTCCCGCCCAAACCTGGCGGTGGTCGTGAGATTCGTGAGACGGCTGATAGAGTTCTGGCAGCCACGGCCAAGGGCAGAACTCGATGGAGTCGAGCGATTCTCGCTTCTCCGCTCGGCCGTTGGAGATTCCAGAGGCGGCACAAGAAGGTGAAGAAGGTGGCGAGAGGATTGAAGAAACCGGAGATTAGGAAAGAGAGAAGGAGGTTACCGGTTCTGCAGAAGAAAGCACGCCTTCTCGGCCGATTAGTTCCCGGATGCCGTAAGGTCTCCTTTCCGAATCTTCTGCAAGAAACCACTGACTATATATCGGCCTTGGAGATGCAAGTTCGAGCCATGACGGCGCTCACCGAATTGCTCACCGGTGGTGTTTCGCCGGCCGATCGACTTGTGGGGCCTCGACCGTAAAACGTTTAATTGACCCCATTATTCAACCTGGGCTTATCGTGCCAGGTGTTTTTTTACCCTTCCTTTTCTAGTATATCGTTCTTATTGGGTTTTATATTCATGTATTTTATTGTGTATATGATGGCTTTTCTTCCTTTAAGATGCCTTATCGTATGTCTTAACCACCTTTTTAATTTATCTATGTTCCCTATTCTTTAAATTCAAAGGAACATGCGTGATACCTGCTTTGATTCCTTTCCTATCTTCTCTTTTAAAAAAATATAAAAATCAAGTGGGAATTATATGGGTGGTCTTTTCACTGAAAAAAAAAGGTTGTTACAGGAGTGGTATGAATCTCCATACAGCTGGTCAAGAAAGCAAACCCTTCTGCAACTTGACATTTAAGTTATAATTACTATTGGGGTTAAAAGTTCATGTATCTGAGCTATATATTTTCAGTAGTAGGAAAAGATAGTTTATTTATGAATTCCCCCTTCATTTATTTGCCCTTTAACAGCATTGATCAACCGCCTAATAATTGATTCCCTCTTCATTGGTAGTAATCCTCTTTCCTCGGGATTTGTATCAATGTGGAGTTACAACCTTGAATGATTGCAATTTAGCCCAGGATTTAGCTGTGTCGTCGTGCGTGCCATGGCGTGTTGAGCCTGGGAGGCCTCTATAGTCCTATACCCGCCTTTCACTCTTCAGAGGTGAATCACTTCGAGGGTTGAAAGTTAAAGCGACAACCCCTAAATAAAGGCCGAACTTTAATTTTAAGGAGCATGCATCAGATTTGTGGATCCACAATTATAATTATACTAAAATAATAACCTTTCATTGATAGATAGGTATGTAATGATGTCAATTACTATTACTATTATTTAAAGAATTGCCCATGGCCTCTGTTCGGTAGCAAATAATCTGTCATCAACAGAAAAGAATAGTGGACCGTACAGTTTCCGTTCCATTTAAAGTTATCCAATTTGACTTTGCATCTGGCTCTTTGCAACAGTTACCATCTTAATATATAGTGTCTGGAATGCAAAACCACGCTTCATCCAGATTGAGAGATTCCTTTAACCAACAGAGCGCAGCCTTTTTAAAATAGATAGTTTTTACCTTTAGTGCATGTTCATGAGTGAAATGAAACTGCCCTGCCCCTATAATTAAGTATAAAATGATGGAGTTATGATGATATGCTGGAGGGGGGATGATGTGGTGTTGTGTTGGAGTTTTGGTTGGGTTATCTGTGATATTTGAGAATGGGTAAATACTAAATAGGATGATGAGTGAATATAAAGTTGAGCCTCCGTCCCATCATGTGCCTCTGAGGCCCTACAATATTCAACCCGTTAGGACTCCCACTCATATTGGCTTGCATGTGAGCATGTGATGTGAGTGAGAAGAAAACTTTGATCACATGCGGATTATAAATTTAGGAAGAGTAAATTGCTTATTGGTTTCCTTTTTTGCTGTTGAATGAATTGCGTCCATATTGTTTTTTCCTGGACACAGACAATTAAGGGGTCAGATCCTAGACAGAGTCTTTTTGGGACGTGCCCCACCATGGTGGGTGAACTATTGGCCTCTTTTGGGGGGGATCTCCTTTTCTTAATTAAGGCCTGCCACGTGAGGAACCTTGATAATCCAACTGTCACGTTCTAGATGGTGACTTCCCATTCGGTCATCTCATACAATGTGGTTCAGGGACCACTCCACTCATTTTTTTTTTCTATTTATTACTTACTGTTATTATATAATATGTATTTGTTGGGTTCTCGTTGGGAGAAATGAGTTTACAGATTTCGAGGTATTTTGCGGATTTCAAAATGGTTTTATGGATTTCAAGATGGTTTTAATAAATTTCGAGATGGTTTTTACCGATTTCGAAATGGTTTTGTCTCGACTTACGTGCATCGTTTGGGAAACGGTGTTCCCAAACAAGCACTTAGAAATCCCTTCTCGTTTCGTGCACTTTGATTCATTTCTCTCTGTCACTTCCTATTAGTCACCACATTTCATATGGTTCCATGTGCCTCCATTTATGAAGCCACCTATTTTCTTCCCTTCTCTCCCCCCCCCCCTTCCTTTAGCACTGCTTGGCTTATAGTAGAGGGCAAATATGATCCATTTTGAGGCCACGATGGCCTGATTCTTGGAATGTATATGTGCCGTAAAGGGGAAATACTAGGAACCAAGGAGCGCATCCATGATGACATATTTCAACTGGCTATTTTGGATCTATAAAACGGACCGCCTTCATGGCAGGTATCCTTCACTGTTCCTAACAATTGAGTATTGCCCATGGTGTATAAATTAGTCAAGGTATTTCTTTGTTCTCACTCTCCCAATACAGCCCAGCCCTTGCATGGATGAAAGTTTAAGTGGTCCATTTTAAGATATAGCTGGCTAGGTTTGTACCGTGTTCAAACGTTTCTTTTCCTTTTTCAACTAGATGCCTATCAATAAACTTCCCGGGGTCCCCAGCTAGCTCTCTGCGTTTTTGTGTCCCTTTCTTTTTTTGATTTTTCCGGTGTAAAAGGTAAAAACAGAGGGGACAGATTGAATGGGAGCGTCAGTTTGAGGCATGAAAGGGTGTTTGGTTTAAAAAATAAATAAAGATAAGCTTGCTTTCACCATGAGGCTCACATGGTTCCAAAAACTTGACATTGAATTGTCTTTGAAGCACTTCACTCAATGGTCACCCACCCAACACAAGCTTGTGAAGTAATCATCAGATTCGGAGCCTTTTGGAGCCTAAAGCATCATAATTTGGATAAGACCCTTTTGTTTTGCTTTCTTTTATTGTCTTGCTTGCTTAAACTGCATCGACTTGCCCAGATATTTTAGACACGGCCAGGCTTCTCCATGTTACTTTTTTCTGTTCCTTGTTACTCTGATGTCAATATTCAAATGTTGACCATCCACCACCGAATCATCGCAAATGATTGAAAAATTACCCAGAGACGTTCTTGCCAAAATCTCCTCGATTTCTCTGATGTCAGCGTGAACACTGATGTTCCTTTTAACTTCGTATGTTATATTAATCATTCTTCTGCTGAATAAACTATGAATATAATAAATCCACAATTAACTCAAACGCCATTTGATAGTGTAAAATATAATATACCTGAGGGGGGAGAGGAAGAATAAGGTATGAGGCTGTGTTTGAATGCTTGCTATGAACTTTTTTATTTTTTTTATTTTGAAGATAGAAATTATTCTCACGCTGCTGTGGCAGCAAGTGTTTAGTTGCAAGTTACATGAGCATGACATGGCGACACGTGCTCCCCATGAATACCACTGCCTATGGTGCCATCTTCCTTGGCCCTCTAGATTTTTGTTGGGAGGTATTCTCTGATTAAAAATAATTATGTTTGGGGCATTATCAGTTATCAAATGTTAACCCATATTCAAGGAAAACTCCGAGCATTGATCCATTACCTTAGCACTACTCTGTTATACTCTACTGTTGCTGCTAACGTAGTTCCAGGCTCTCCAGGTTAATTGACCGAAAGAGAAACACATCACTCCCATCAACGTGACAAGTCAACACATATAATTGAGTACGGTTTTCCCTTTTCTCATCTGTTGGAGAACATGGGTAAACCGAAAGAAGAGAAGACCGACATGTACAATCCTTTACCATTCAGGCGCCTTTCTTCTCCTTTAATCTTTTTAAAATAGTCAGTAGTGGTGATTGAACATTGATAAAAATAAACGAAGAGACAGGCCCGTTTGAGAATTCGGTAGAGAAATGCTTTTACGTAAGTCAAGGTAAATACATGAATGAAATTATCTCATTTTACAGAAAATACTGTTAAACGGGATTTTGATTTTTCCAAACGGAATGTTAAATGAGCCAAGGTTTCGATTAGAGCCGATGACAACTCCTAAAGGTGGAGTCAATCCTAACGAGTTAAAGCAGAGCCAAAAAAAAACCAAAGGCTGAAAAAGGGCAATGGAAGGTGGATTAGCATGTAAGGTAAATCGCAGCCTTTGTTTTGCAATTGATTGGAGGGGGAAAGAGAATGGTGTGCAAACGACAAGTTTGAAATCGCTTTTGAGCTGTCACGGTCCAACAATTACACTTGAATGCCCAACAAGGACCCTCACATTGGGCTGGGCCCAAACCCAGCAATAGAAAAAATTGTACGTAGAACACGCCATGCCATTCGCTGGGCAAATCCAGAATCAATTAAAAAATTACTTTCACGTAAATTGTGATAAAACTTCTCATATAAAATCAGCTGAAAAAAGTAAGCCAAACACCGACTATTTCTTGAACCATGTACTTATTCAGGCTACACAGCCTAACAACAAACAAACACCTATTCAATTCTCGTTATAACTTCCTTTATTTCTTGAACCATCGTGATGTGAATTCTGCTTTCACTGATTTTATATAATTTTATATAATAAATATATTTCCTAATTTTTTAAGTTTCAAATTTTTTAAAGTCACATACCATTTTGAAAATGCATATTATTAAAAAATTGATGAAAAATTTATATTCCAAAAATACCTAACAATCCAGTTGTGTGGAGCACATCACTGGCTATATACCGAACAGCACTAAATGTTTTACAGCAGCAAGTTTCTCCGCTTGTTGTTCGCTGACAAGAAAATAATTTTAAATTAAATCTCAGAGAAAATTAACGAATCATCATTGTTAAACAAAAATTACCGATGTGTCTATCCTCAGGTCGGGAAGGTGTGGTTGTGGAGGAGTTATCAGAACACAGGATGGTAGCTGGATAAGTGGTTATGGTTGCAGACTCACTTCGGTGCCAACAACAATTGCAGAGATGATAGGCGTAATACATTGACTCTACCTATGCTGGAGTAGAGGTATTCATAGGATAGAGGTAAAATCGAATTCTACGGAGGTTATTAACTTGATGCCAAGAGGATGTAAAATGGATCACCCTTTCAATGATATTGTAAATGAAGCCAGGTCGCTCCTAAGCAGAAACTGACAAGTTCTTATTAACCACGTTTCTAGAGAAAAAAACACTTATGCAGACTATCTAACTAAACTAGCTCATGATATTTATGGTAATTTTTATGTTTTTGAGCACCCGTCACCCCACTTTAATGAGGGAGGATAGGGGTGAGCAACGGGCGGGCTGGGCAGCCCGTGCCCCAGCCCGTAGCCCGCCCGTTAAAGTTACACGGGCATGGGTACGGACTTACCCGTGCCTCAACCCGTTTATAAATTCTTAAACGGGTTAAGGAATATATGGGCGGGTTTTAACGGGTAATGGGCAGCCCATATAAGTAAAATACACCTTTGATTGAACTAATATGCATAAATAATTAAAGCATGAACCAATTTTGTCATTACATCTTTCCATATAAAACCCATGGAGAAAATCAATCATCAAATAAATATAACTACACAGTAATATGATCAGCATCAGGGGCCTAATAAATATATCAATGACTTTAAAGCACCGAATTTTGTGGT
>JANTPZ010094077.1:0-20506 GCA_025593235.1 Vachellia pachyceras
TAATTGCTTTTAACTATTTTCAATTAATAATTTGTTGAAAAAGATTTGAGAGAGTAATTAATAAAAAAAGGTGAAGCCCAAATCAATCACATACTACAAAATGTAAGGGATGAAAATTCCAAAATATCTTGTTCCACCGCCATCTTCAGACAGTCTATGACAAGGTCAACGATAAGCTAACACCATGATTTACAAATGCTACTAATTTAATTGAGAAGAATAACGATATTAGATATATTATTTAGAAGTACTTATATTTATTATTTTATTTTAAAATTTTGATTTATAAATCGATATATAATTTAATTACATGTAAATACTTTCAAGTAGTATATTTAACTTTTAAAAACCCTCAACAAAAATTAATTAACTCTTATATTAAATATTATAACTACATATTTTAAAACTGAAACTTTTAAACTCTAATTTTTGGTTGATTATCGAATTTCAAAGCGAGGAATAATTTCCTGTATTTGCCGCATATTGTTAATTATGTCGATGACTCTGCAATTCTCCACATGTCATCTCCATGTATTTTTTTATTAAAAAAATGCAACTTTATATAATGTAGCTCAACAAAATTCATATCAATTTCTCTATTTTTTTTAAGTCAATGAAGTTATGCATCCAAGTTCTGCAAAAAAAAAAGAAAAAGAAAAAGAAATTATGCATCAAAGTTGTGGGAGTTATTAATGATATGATGAAGGAACAAGCTTGGAGATCGACGACCTGATCCTCCCCAAACACCAAAAGGGGATTGGTCTTCTCTCTTTGTTTGATTATTCTTTTCTCCTTTTTAATGCACTTTCACTATACATACATACATACATGCATGCATGCATACATACATACGCGCTAATGACTCACATCATATGCTGACTTTCACTTAATCATGATTTATTTGTTTCCCCTTTTTTTTAAAAAAATAAGAAGTTGGATTTTTTTCAAGAATTTAACTTACTTTTACTTTCAATTAATTATATATAGGTTTCTCTTAACTTTTTTTTTTTCAACTCATTTTCCTTATTCTCTCCCCCTGCTGATTCTCTCTATAAATAAGAATCTGTTAAAAAAAGTTAACTCATTTGTTGCTTTTAATCATTTTTAATCAACAATTCATTTTGTATAACTCAACAGTTAGTTATCAGTAATTGCTTATAAAAAAGATTGAAGAAAGTATATAACCAAGTAAAAGGAACGAAAATCCTAAAATATCTTATCAAACCGGGATCTCCATTCTGTCTATGACCAAGTAAATGATAAACTAAAACTGTGGCTGTCCTTTTTAAGAGACTTTTGCTAAAGAGATTAAAATTGTTAAATACAGTACTTAAAATTATTTGCATTTGCTATTTTTCTTCATTAATATATCTTACTTGTAAACTAATATATAATTTAATTATATATAAATACTTTTAATTAGTGTATTTACCTTTTTTTTTTAATCTCTCAAATAAAAGTATGTTAATATTAAGGACTATATGTAGTAGCATATAAGATTCTTTAAAATTGAAACTTTAAACACAAGGTTTTGATTGATTATTGACTTTTAAACCGAGGAATGAACTCCTATATTTGCCACAGATTGTTAATTCTGTTCGATGACTTTTCAATCCTACAAGGTTATCTCCATGTATTTTTTTAATTAAAAAATGGGACTTAATATAATGTAGCTCAACAAAATTCATATCAATGTTTCTAATATTTGAAGTTAATGAAGTTATGCATCCAAGTTTTGTGGTTGCATAATTTAATATTTCAGAGGGTGTATATTTTATTTAATCTATTTTACCACTAATTTATATCAATTTTAAGCAATCTTTTTAAGAAATAACATAACTAAATGAAACATTCTCAGGAGACAGAGCAGCGAAATATAAGAAAACTTACTAAGTGGTAAAATGTTTCCTCTTTCTACAAATATAGTGAATTAAGGTGAGGGGTATTTATAAACAAGGAAGTGGTATCTCTTAATTGCCCATATCTTCCAATGGAATAAACGTTAATTGTTGTTGCAACTTTGATTAGAACTTTGTATTCCAATTGATGCTTAGCTATTAGGGGCATTAAGAGAAAGAAATCATTTCTTTGCCTTGTTCTAGAAAGGGACGAAATCATTATCAATAACGCATAAGAATTCAGGATTTGAAAATTATAATTTACTATTATACTTTAATAATAAAAAACTTTTGAGATATTCAATAAATTTGACCATTTTCAAAATTCTTAAAAGTCTTTCAAGACAGTATACCCTACAACTTCTGTGTTTGCAAAGAGTGGAAAGAGTACGGCTCAAGCACATGAGAAATACTAGCATGAAATGATCAAAGTCCATCTGCAATCTCAAATGCTGTTCGTTTCTGTATGGTATCGTAGCCAATGGAATTGCTAGCGCCAGAATTCCCGTATCTACGAGCTAACATGGTAAGTATTCACATTCTTCGGACATCATATTCCCTTTTCCCAAGGATGCATTTTCATATGCTTTTCCATATCTACGAGCTACATGATAGGTATCTTTTTTATAGTCTGTCTTTCCTCTCCGTTAACTCTAACGCGCCTCCTTGCTAAGAAAGCAACTTCTATAAGCTGCTGTGCATTTGTCTGATCCAACATCCGCTTGTTAGGAATCTCCCACAAGTTGTCTTCTTTCACTGAAGAGCCAAAGTACATAGCCAAGTTTCTTCTGATCAAAGATAATGCTAAGGTCACCCCCACGCACTTGCACGCTTGCTTATACAGCCTAATTAAATATATATGCGGTCGACTTTTTTTTTTTTCTAGGCATCATCGCATGTCTGATTGGAAACAGCCCTATCCGCAACGAGGGAGAATTGTTTTGTGTTTCTGAGATCAAGCAGGTCTTGTCGAGATGAGAAGCTGAAGGATCTGTACGGGTTGTTTTGTTGTGGCCTGTACAGATGATGGGGAAATAGTGGTTGTTGTGCAGTTGAGGAAGAAATTTTTCTTTATATGTAGCAGTTCTGGCTCGTGCCAAAGGGGTAGAGGATGTTCACGTTCCCAATCAATACGTTCTCTTCGTTTGAATTTCTTATTTTTTAAATGCACTTACTGTATGTGTGTGTGTGTGTGTGTTCATGACTCACCCTCGATATGCTGGAAAGAGTACAACTTTAACACGCGATGAACAATAACTCTATTAAATGTTCATAGTCCATCTGCAATCTCAAATGCTATTTGTTTCTGTGCGGTATCATAGCCAGCTGAACTGCTAGCACTAGCATTCCCATACATTAGCTACATAATCAAGCAAGTATTCACATTCTTCAAATATCGCCATATCCTCTCCTTTCTCCCAATGATGCCTTTTTATAGCAATTAGACCCTCCAACTCCATTGCTACTTCTATCATAGTCGGCCTTTCCTCTCCATTAAGTCTAATGCACCTCCTTGCTAAGAAAGCATCCACCTTTATCTGTGATGCGTTCTTCTGATCCAACAATCGCTTGTCCAGAAACTCCCACAAATTGTCTCCTTTCATTGAAATGCAAAGTACAAAGCCGAATTTCTTCACTCTTCTAGCCTATTGAATTCAACCGATTTATCCCTGCAACCCTAACGCTATAAACATCACTTTCTCATTCAACCTACCTGTAAGGAAGTACTCTGGATCCAAATATCCTAGTATTCCTTGAACCACGGTGGTAACCTGAGTTTCATCAAGAGGAATGAGTCTGGATGCTCCAAAGTCAGAAACTTTAGCTCTGTGATTGTGATCTAAAAGTATGTTGGCAGATTTAATATCACGATGAAGAATTGGAATGGAAGCAGAAGAGTGTAAATATGAAATGGCCCGGCTGTTTCTGCAGTGATATTTAATCGAGCCTCCCATGAAAGAGATGATCATTCTTTAGTGGGTCTATATGATCAAGAAGAGTACCATTGTGCACAAACTCATAAACCAACAAGGGACTTCAGTTTCAAGACAACACCCAAAAAGTTTAACCTCGATTCCTATGGTTGATTTGGGAAAGTAAAGCCACTTCATCGATAAAATCCTTAACTTGTTTGGGATCCCCACCTATTATGGACTTCTTAGTGGCAACAATCGTGTTATCTGGTAGTATGCCCTTGTACACCGTGCCTTATCCTCCATGACCAAGGATTATGCTCTCATCAAAATTGTTTGTGGCAGTTTTGAGATCGTCTTATGTAAAAATATTCATTCTATCAGTATGTTCTTGCTGTTGGTAAAGTTGCTGCAGGACATAATTTCCTCCATTTTGCTCAAAAGACTGTCTTTGAAACTGTTTTAGTGCTCTTTGCTTGTGCCCCCCAACATAATGTGGAGACCAATGTAAAGAGAACAAGCAAGCCTATAGAAATGCATGCAAACAAATGTTCAAAATATTATCCTGAGTATGTAGGAAGTAAGTGATGTTGTTTTTCAATATAATAGAAACCATGGTTTTGAATGCTAATAGAAATAATAATATTTCACAAATAGAACACATGGCTAAATATGATTAGTAAATATAACATAATGGATACAAAGAACTTGACCTAATAAGTATGTTACTTTTAAAAATCCTTACAAAAATTTTAAGATAGTATAACATAAAACTCCTACATTTACCAAGAAAGTAAACAATAGCTAGAACAAATGAGAAATAGCAACATTAAAATGATCAACGTCCATCTGCAATTTCAAATGCTATTTGTTTCTGTATGCTATCGTAGGCAGCTGAATTGCTTGAACTAGCATTCTCATATTCACCAACTACATGACCAAGCAAGTATTCAGATTCTTCAGATATCATATCCTCTCCCGTTACCCAGGGATGCTTTCTCATGGCAATTAGACCCTCTAATTCCATTGCTACTTCTTTCATAGTTGGCCTTTCCTCTCCATTAACTTTAATACACCTCCTTGCTAAGAAAGCAACCTCCTTTATTTGCTCTGCGTTCTTCTGATCCAACACTCGCTTGTCCAGAATCTCCCACAAATTGTCTTCTTTCATTGAAGATACAAAGTACATAGCCAAATTTCTTTGCTCTTCTGGCCTATTGAATTCAACTGCTTTATCCCCGATGATTAGCTCAATAAGCACAACCCCAAAACTATAAACATCACTCTTCTCATTCAACTGACCTGTAAGAAGGTACTCTGGATCCAAATATCCTAGTGTCCCTTGAACCACAGTGGTAAACTGAGTTTCATCAAGAGGAATGAGTCTAGAAGCTCCAAAGTCAGAAACTTTGGCTCTGTGATTGTGATCTAAAAGTATGTTGGCAGATTTAATATCACGATGAAGAATTGGAATGGATGCAGAAGAGTGTAAATATGAAATGGCCCCGGCTGTTTCTATAGCAATTCTTAATCGAGCCTCCCAAGAAAGAGAGTGCTCCTTCTTTAGTGGGTCTATATGATCAAGAAGAGTGCCATTTTCCATAAACTCATAAACCAACAAAGGGACTTCAGTTTCAAGACAACACCCAAAAAGTTTAACCACGTTCCTATGGTTGATTTGGGAAAGTAAAGCCACTTCATTGATAAAATCCTTAATTTGTTTGGGATCCCCACCTATTCTGGACTTCTTAATGGCAACAATCGTGTTATCTGGTAGTACCCCCTTGTACACCGTGCCTTGTCCTCCACGACCAAGGATTCTGCTCTCATCAAAGTTGTTTGTGGCAGTTTTGAGCTCGTCTTCGGTAAAAATCTTCGTTCTATCAGTATGTCCTTGTTGCTGGTAAAGTTGCTGCAACAAGTAATTTCCACCGTTTTGTTCAAAATACTGTCTTCTAAGCTGTTTTAGTGCTCTTTGCTTGTGTCCCCAGCATAATGTGGAGACCAAAGTGAAGAGAACAAGCAAGCCTATAGAAATGCCTGCAAACAAATGTTCAAAATATTATCCTAAGTACTTAGGAAGTAAGTGGTGTTGTTTATCAATATAATAGAAACCATGGTTTTGAACACTAAATGCTACTGTTGCTTTGTTTTCTTCCCATCATGCCCCGGTCCAATAGTCTTTGATCTCTCTTGTTGTAGGAGAATCCAGTGGGTAGAGAGATAGATATAAAAAGGAGGCATGCAAATTGACAATTTAACACAACTGAAATAAATTGCATGTTGGCTATTGACACAGCTTAAAAAAGATATTGGCATGTCACTATAAATTAAGTTGATGATGTATATTAACTTACTTTTGCAACATGTAGCTAGCTACGTGTATATTTTTAAAATATAATGCCAAAATTATTCATACTGGCCTGTTGATTACCTTTTATTTGTATTCAAAGTAATAATGGGATGACACGAAATAAGGTCATAGACAGATATCTTTTGATTAATAATCTATTACAAAATTCAATATACGATAGACCACAATGTTGTCTGTGATCCATATATATAATTGACCACGCCTAATTGAGTAAGATTTGTTGTAGTTGTTGTTGTTGAACTAATGGAATGAAAAGCTATTTTAAAATCCAAATGGGTCAAATTGCATCAGGCACTCTAAAATATTTTTATCAGAAAGGCTCAACACTCTAAGTTTATTGTTACTGTGAAAAATACTTCAATGGTAAAATTGTGTCAAAAATCACTTTAGAATATTGGGAGTTATCAATAAAATATTTTAGAGTGCTGAACATACAACATACTAGTTTAGAATATTAAACACTAATGATAAAATACATTAGAGTATTGAATGCAAACTGAGTCATCACATCAATTCAAGTGTTAATTAATATTCTTACCCAATGAAATTTGCATGATAGGGAATTTGCAGCCTGATCCGTCTATATAGCCGTCGCCTCTATATCCAGTGGGACAAGAACACGTATAACTTCCTTCCACATTGTGGCATCTCCAACTGCAACGATTCTTTCCGTCGCACTCATTAACATCTGCAAAATTAATCTTATAAGCTGATTATCCATGCTCCAAAATCAAAATCTTGTACTACATATTAAAATATATTAAATCCCACCTCTACTAATTAGAAAATGAATTAGGAGTATATAACCTTGAGGTGTGTCAAACAAATTTCTTACGTAATCTACTGTATGTCGTAGATATATGTACACCACACTTGTAGCAAATTATTAGCTGCTGATTTTCATCGGTTCATATCGAAAACGTAAGCCTAGTGCTCCAGTCGGAAAAATTTTGATCAAAACCAGCTGTTGATCTTCCTAAAAAAAAAGTAAAAAATATTGACCAACTTAACAACCTTGTCTTAGAAAGTAGAAACATAAGAAAGCAATGGGAAATCTTCCGAAGATCTTAGCCAAATCCAAAAATGAACTAAGCTATTTTGATTTAAAAAAAGCAGTTTGGGAACGCGGTAGAAAAGTACTTTTATGTAAATCAAGATAAATATGTGAAGGAAATTATCTCGTTTTACGAAAAAATACGGTTGAACGTGTATTTGGGCTCCCTATAATCATTCTCAAACATGCCCAAAGACGAACCTAATACACACACACGCATATTGTATCTATATCTTAAAATTCTAATAGGCTGACCTTTGCAGGCTGTATCAGTGTGAGAGAGGTAGGGGTTTCCGGTGAAGCCTTCTCGACATGAGCAGTAGTACCCAATACCGCTTAGTGAATCTTGGCATCTACTGTTGTTCTTGCAGGCATAGCTGCTTGGATCTTTCTGGGCTTCAAGGCATGTCTGATTGGAGACAGCCCAATCCACAACGACCGGAAATTTGTTGTATTTCTGAGATCAAGCAGGTCCTGTCGGTATGAGAAGTTGAAGGATCCGTCCTTGGCAATAAAGGCATAGCCACAAGGGTTAAAGTCATGCACGTCCGTATAGTTATCAAAAGTAAATAAGCTGATATTATAGCTCCTGATGCCTATGGGGAAATTAGTCTCACAGCATCCCACACCAGAGCATGATCCTTCCTGGAAGCTCGTCCAGTTACTGCAGCTCGACATGCAGCCAGTTCTAAACCTGCTGCTCCGGTCTCTGATGAAAGCGTAGGTGTCACAGCCAACCACTGTGAATCTGTTCTTCGTGTTTGATATAGAAAACTGATCACGGAACCACAATGCGTTCCAATAATAAGTATAGTTTGAATCATAGCATTGCTTGGAGACGTTTGCTGAGACGGTCAGTTCAGGAGGATCCAGAGAGATGTTGAGAACTGGTATATTAGTGCCATAAATCAAGTGTGTTGTTGTGCAGTTGAGGAAGAATCTTTCACCCATGTAACAGTTCTCGCTAGTGCCAAAGGGATAGGGGATGCTCACGTTCCCACACGAGCTGTTGCAACCCGGTTTCGTTTGGGCCGCAGCCGCCTCCGCGGTGGTGGTGGTGGTGCAGAGCAGCAGCAACACCAGCTTCAAATGCATTGAAGTCAAACCCATCTCTCTTGTCGATATATATATATATATCCAGGAATTAAAAGCTTCGTTGGTGGCGGTGGCAAGGCATCATATATATGTATATAGATGAAGATGAGTTCAAATGAAGCTGTGATTATCGGAGTCCAGGCTAGGAAGCTTCATGTGATGGAGGAACGAGCTTGAAGATGGACCACCTGGTTTTATTTTCTGCTTTTCCACAGCTGAGAGATGGAGGACCCAGGCAACATTTAGCCCTCTCTTTGTTTTTTTTTTTGTAAGGAAGACTAAATTTTTTCCAAGAAAGAGATTTAATTAAATAAAAGTTGAATGAGAGATCAACCCGAGCCAACACGGCAAGGCATACCTGGTCTTTATTCTTTTCAAAAAAATTATATACAAGTTCTACCTTAAAAATAACAATAAATTTAATATAACTCAGTTCAGTTAATTCACAAGAACCGAAAAATGATGGTTAATAACTCATTAAATCTTAACTTAAAAGAAGATTTCAACTTTACCATATTAAAAAAGGTTCTAAAGGAGAGAGAAATTTTTTACTTGATTGCATGGACGTAAATGATAAATAAGTATTAATTTTAGGAAAATTTATTCTGAGGTTTCAAATAAAGGACTTATTTAAAGAATGGTCCCAAAAAATAAAATATTTATTCTGATGTTCCGTTGACAACATGAAGTCCTTTTATTGATAACATCATGCGCTGGATTGACAACACCTCATGTTGTCAATGCGACATCAGAATAAATATTTTATTTTTTGTGACCATTCATTAAATAAGTCCCTTATTTGGGACCTGACACTAAATCTCCCTTAATTTTAAACTAAAACATTCTTCTAGAAATTATTTATATTCTAAACCAGATCGAAATATATGTATACTCCTCCGTTTATAATAAGATTTTTTGGTAATGAAGTAAAACTCCCATTTTATTTTTATAAGATGAGCGATTTTGGCTATGGATATATAATATGTCAATGGCCATGACATATTTTATTGTAAATTAATTTTATAATAATATGTTTTTATTTTTTATATTTTATTTTAATATTTTTTATTTTTCCGCACCATTTAGGCATTTACTTGATTGTAATAATATTTTTCCTTAGGGTAGCAGTGGAATAATAGAAAAGATAAAGGGTAAAATTGTTAAAAAAATGTGGTTTTGCTCCCGGAAACCCCAATGTCGATATAAGTCAAAATGGAGGTGCAAGAGGGGGAGGTATAGGTAGATTTAGGCTTCCCTCTCTTGAGATGATGACATCATTTGAGAACCGCGCGGTGAAGAAATGCTTTTATTATTTATGAGGTAAATGTATGAAGGAGATTATTTTGTTTTACGAAAAAACACTATTGAACGTACGTTTATTTTTTCAAATGTGGTTCCAAACAGGACCATTATCATATTTAATTTATACTTGATATATTTTAATATTTTAAGGACAATTAAGTTATTCAACTATTTATTAAAATATTTTTATTTAGTGATATTTGAGTCATTTAACTATTTATCCATTTTTTCTCTATTTTTTCTAATCCATATAAACATGACGAATGATAATATTTTTTCTCAGCTTTATTTTTTCTCCTCACAATTTTGAATTTTCTTTTGTTTCAACTTTTTTTTTCCTCATTCAAAGCGTAGCGTAAACGTAAGTCCCATCAGTTGTGCTTCATACGCACAAGAATCACGAGGGAACATATTTTTAGTTTATGTTTTTATTCCTAAAATGCAATATTTTTAACAATCATCGATTAAAAATTTGAAATATGGAGTATTAAAGTTATAATTAGATGGCGCAAATCCCCATATAATTACTACAAAAATTGGTTCTACAGCGTTCTCTCCTTTTTAATACATGCTTAGATTAATGATGAAAATTATTGTTCTTAAGAAAGATTTTATTTCTACTGATGTAAGCATATTTCTTCAATACTATATATATCAAACAGGTAACGTTACTTTTGGAACTCGAGCCAAAGTCAGTTTACATTGAACTTGTTTGGAACAACATTTTTAAAAGTCAAACGCACGTTCAACCGTATTTTTTTGCAAAACAAAATAATCTCCTTCAACTATCTACCTCAACTTACGTAAAAATACTTCTCTACCGCGTTCCCAAACGAGCACACTGTTTGATTTTCTACGTATTTTTTATTAAGCATGAGCAGAAAGATTTTGCTCTTAGTTTATATATATTTTTCAACTCCTATGCAAATATTTTTAATCAAGTATAATATTAAGCGGTCCATATAAGGTACAGCGACCTACCGAAAAATAATTTCATTAATTCGATTGACCCAATATTCCACATATTTGTTTCTCTAACTTGTTTTGTGCGTCTTGGCCAATAGTATGAGTTTATAAATTTAGGGTCAAGGAGTAAATATACATCCATGAAGTATTCTGTGTGAAAATCTACAAAAATATCCTAAATTATGATGCAATCTTGTTTACTAATCCCAAAGAATGGTGGAAAAACTTTCGATTCATTAGTAGAGGCTGGAGGTTTCACATCATGTTTGTCAAGTGGGAATGGGTAAACACAAAAATTACTCAAAGTATATTGTCTTATGATGCAATTTTACTTATATGACATTTGATTGGTTAAATTTAAATATTTTTAAAAGGAAAATACTTATGTCAAACTTCTTATATCCGTGTATGTTTGGAAAATCCGTGGGGAGAAATTAGTTAATTCTTTCGAGATGATTTTATGGATTTCAAGATGGCTTTACAGATTTCGAGATGGTTTTTACAGATTTCTATATGTTTTTGTCTTAACTTACATGCATCGTTGGGAAAAATAGGTTCCCAAACAAGTTGAATGTCAAATTCTCCAATCACATATATTACATGTATCCTATTTATATATATATATATATAATGTGTTATGGTTGAATGATAATATTTCCCAAATAGAATGCATCGCTCAGTGTGATTGAAAAACATAATGGATACAGAGAAATTGACCTACATTGTTTTCCTTTTAAAAATCCTAACAAATCTTTCCAAGATAGTATAACTTAAAACTCTTGCATTTACAAAGAAAGAATAGCTCAAACAAATGAGAAATAGTAACATTAAAATGATCAACGTCCATCTGCAATTCTGTGTGCTATCGTAGGAAGCGGAATTGCTAGAACTAGCATTTTCATATCCACCAAATACATGAGCAAGCAAGTATTCAAATTCTTCAGTGCCTGTTTGGGAAGCCATTTTCCCAAACGGTGCACGTAAGTCGAGATAAAACCATCTCGAAATACGTAAAAACCATCTCGAAATTCATAAAAACCATCTTGAAATCTGTAAAACCATCTCGAAATTCCCAAAATACCTCAAAATCTGCAAAATCCATTTTCCTAACGGAGTTCCCAAACAAGCACAGACATCATATCCTCTCTCTTTACCCAAGGATGCTTTCTCATGGCAATTAGACCCTCTAATTCCATTGCTACTTCTTTCATAGTTGGCCTTACCTCTCCATTAACTCTAATACACCTCCTTGCTAAGAAAGCAACTTCCTTCATCATCTGCTGTGCATTCTTCTGATCCAACACTCGCTTGTCCAGGATCTCCCACAGGTTCTCTTCTTTCATTGAAGATGCAAAGTACATAGCCAAATTTCTTAGCTCTTCTGGCCTATTGAATTCAAGTATTCAACTACTTTATCCCTTGTGATTAGCTCAACAAGTACAATCCTAAAAGCTATAAACATCACTCTTCTCATTCAATTGACTTGTAAGGAGGTGTTCTGGATCCAAATATCTTAATGTTCCTTGAACCACAGTAGTAACCTGAGTTTCATCAAAAAGAATAAGTTTTGAGGCTCTAAAGTTATAAATTTTTGCTCTATGATTGTAATCTAATAGTATGTTGCAACTTTAATATCATGATGAATAATTGGAATAGCAGCAGCAAAATGCAAATATGAAATGGCTCCCACTGTTTCTACAACGATCTATAATCGAGCCTTCCAAAAAAGAGAGCGCTCATTATTTAGTGGGTCTATACGATTAAGAGTGCCATTGTCCACAAACTAATAAACCAACAAAGGGATTTCAGTTTCAAGACAACACCCAAAAAGTTTAACCGCATTCATATGGTTGATTTGGGAAAGTAAAGCCACTTCATTAATAAAATCCTTAATTTGTTTAGGATGCCCACCTATTATGGACTTTTTAATGGCAACAATCGTGTTATCTGATAGTATCCCCTTGTAAACCGTGCTTGTCCTGCACGGCCAAGGATTCTGCTCTCATCAAAAGTTGTTTGTGGCAGTTTTGAGCTCGTCTTCCGTAAAAATCTCTGTTCTATCGGTATGTCCTCGCTGTTGGTAAACTTGCTGCAGCAAATAATTTCCTCCATTTTGCTCAAATTACTGACTTCTAAGCTGTTTGCTTGTGACCCCAGCATAATGTGGAGACCAATGAGAAGAGAACAAGCAAGCCTATAGAAATGCCTGCAAACAAATGTTCAAAATATTATTCACAGTGGCCTGTAACTGGTTTTGATCACTAAATACTAGTGCTTTGCTTGCTTCGCATCATCCCCAAATAGCTTAGTCTCGCACATTTCTCTCTCGCTGTCGGAGAATATTTTGGGGAGGGAGAGAGGCGATGTGTGGGCCCGTGGAAAAAGTATGGTCCTCACTTAAAAAAAATCAAATTGGGAATCCATTGGAAATTGAATAAATACGGGAAGGCATGGAAAGTAGCCAGTGTGACACAGCTGAAACAAATTATTTGCAAAATTGAAATTGATAAAAAAACAGGAGGGAGCGAGAGAGAGAGAGAGAGAGAGAGAGAGAGTGGCATGTTATTTATAATGCTGCTGATGTGTTAATTGACTTCTGCATCGTATAGATGAGTGAGAATGTCAATGATTTTGAATTCTTACCCAATGAAATTTCCATGATGGGGAATTTGCAGCCTGATCCGTCTTTATAGCCATCGCCTTTCTATCCCCGGGGACAAGAACATGTATAATTCCCTTCAACATTGTGACATCTCATACTGCACCTATTCTCTCCCTCGCACTCATTAATATCTGTGAATTTAGTTCATCTTGATCAATAACTGATTTAACCAACAAAATCGTTAAAAGCCAAAAAAAAAACTTTTACTCCCTGTCCACATATATCTCAAACAGACATAGAGAAAGAGCTGATTCTATTTCTTCAGTCAGAAAGAAAAAGCAAGTGAAAGAGGCAGGCTGATGTTATGATCACAAGTCTAAAAAATAATCCATCTCAGAAGACTAGCCTATTGAGTCACCTGTGACTTGTGAGATTCTAGGCATCTGGTGTTTTGCTTGCAGGCATAGCCGCTTTCATTTTTCTGAGCTTCAACGCATGTCTGATCTCCAACAGCCCAATCAAGAACCATAGGAAGTTGTGTTCTGTTGCCGATATCAAGCAGTTCTTGAGATGAGAAATTGAATGATCCATCCTGAGCAATAAAGGTATAGCCACAAGGGTTGAAGTCTCTGACGTCCCTGTAGTTGTTAAAAGAAGTTATGTTGATAGTTTAATTCCTGATGGCACTTGGGAAATTGGTCTGGCAACATCCCACACCAGAACATGTCCAATCCACAAAGCTATTGTTATTGCAATTCAAGGTGCAGCCAGTTTGAAACCTGTTTCCTATGAAGTCTCTGATATAAGCGAAGGTGTCACAGCCCACCACAGTGAATCTGTTCTTTGTGTTTGATATAGAGAACTTCTAGAGCCAAATTTCATTCCACGAAGCAGTAAAATCAGAATTTAGAATGATAGCACTGCTTGGAAACATCTGCCATGATGGTCAGTTCAGGAGGATCCAAGGATATGTCGAGAACTGGTATATCAGCCCCTCTTAGGTAAGCTATGGGTTGTGAAGAAGAAGAAGAAGAAGATGATGATGATGATGAAAGACTTGGTGGTGGTGGTTGTTGTAAAGTTGATGAAGAACCTTTCATCGATATAGCAGTTGTTGGTAGTGCCAAAGGGATATGGGATGTTCAGGTTCCCACACGAGGTGTTACAAAAATCTGCAGCTTTCTTTTGAGCCAATGTGCAGAGAAGAAATAACAATTTCAAATGCAAAACAATTTTCAGACGCATCCCTCTCATTGGATCGATATATTCATCAGTAGCTAATTAAAGAAGCTTCATGTTTAATGACGCACAAGGATGAAGGAACAAGCTGCTTGTAGAGACAACCTGGTCTTAATTTCTGTTTCCTGTGCGCGTCCAAATCATTGAAAATAAACTATGTTTTTTGTTTTTGTTCAAAAGAAAGTGACTTGGACTACTTATATATGTATATAATATATATGAGCTTATGGCCGACCCTTGATGCGTAAATTTACTTGGTCGTGTCTTACATATGCGGCTCCGTGCTTATAGATGAATCTTGACATTTTCATCATTCTAGTTCATGTACATTTTTGGCAGAAAGGAAAATTCAAACTTTCCTCTCCCTGTCTCTCTCTCTCACTATCTATCCATCCATCCACCCATCAAACTTTCCTCTTTCTGTATATGATACCTCCAACCTTTATTGTACGAGTCTGTTACTTTTGGTGAGATTAAGAAAGTTAAATAAATTACTTAAAAGTCTTTGTTTATGTATATTATTAGATTACATATCAGTTTATAAATAAAAAAATTATATAGGAGAAAAATGATAATTATAAATACGTTAAAGTAAGATATTTAGCCTTTGTAATCTCCCAAAAAAATCAATTAATTTTTATATTAAGCAGCGAAAGTACTATAATATAATTAATGAGTGAGGAGTTTTGATTGGGTGGCGATGTTTGGTGAAGAAGATTGGAGATAGATTAATCATATTATTAATAAACTCAGCCAACCGCGGGGACGCAAGGGAGGAGTCAATAGTCTTTGGGATTTTTGTTTTCAATTTAACACGCAACATATTTGAATTCAGCGCATTATTTTACTTTGATTTAATTAAGAATATTTCACAGTTACAATAAGTTCAAAATACTAATGGTCAATTTTGGCATTCCTGTCAAAAGAAGCTCCGAGCCAACGAAACAGGGAAAAACCTCCATGAGTATTCTAAACCACATCATCAAGTATATGACTCCATTTTCTCTCCGGGTCCAAACAAAGTACTACAACTTACCCAAAAAAAAAGCATTATTGGGCTGTTATTTATTTATTTTTACTAAACATAAGTATCCTCGTACTAACGATAATTTTATTCAACACACCATTATCTCTTCTAACAAGGATTTAAACATTCATCTGCTACATTGTAAAGGGTTAACTCATTCCGCTAAATCTGCCCCTCGTTAGCCTTAGTTGAGCTGTTTCAATAAAGCTTGATCATTCAATTTCAAGCTATCTCATTTGCAGATAATATAAATAACATCTCTTCCACTTTTGGATTCAATCTATCTCCTGATGAGAAAACATGAACTCTTCCCCTCAAGATGATCCAACTACAACCAGGCGTCTTCCTCACTTCTTTCAAACTCATTTCTCTCCTCAAATTTGTCCCCTCAATGTGCTTACAACTCGCTGCACAAATATTACAAACAGCAACATAGCCTGCAGCATTCAAAGGATCCAACTCAAAAAGTCGTTTGGCTGCATGCTTAGCTACATTTGAATCTGTTTTGCTTAATCCACATACCCCAAGCAGCGCCCCCCAAACGGCATGATTGGGTTTTATAGGCAGCTTCAAGACAAAATCCTCAGCTTCCTTTACCTTACCTGCTCGACCCAGAAGATTGATCAAACTAATGTAATGCTCCAATCCAGGTTCAATTGCATAAACATTAGTCATAGTACTAAATAACTCCCATCCTTTGTCAACAAGACCTGCATTACCACAAGCTGATAGAACACCCAGAAAAGTTACAGAATCTGGGTAAATCCCAAGCTCAAGCATGCTCTCATACAACTTAAAGGTTGCACTGGCCATCCCATGATCTGAGAGGCTCATGATCATGGAGTTCCAAGAAACTATGTCCCTGCAAGTCATGTTAGAGAATATGCTATATGCATCACATATCTCCCCACATTTAGCGTACATTGAGATCAAGGAATTCTCAAGGATTAGATCGTAATTATATACTGTCTTTAACTTCAGACCATGAAGCTGTCGTCCCTGATCAAGATATGCCATCGCACCCATGGCTCCAAAAAGAACAGCATATGTAGAATTTAGTGGCGAAACACCCTGAGACCTCATTTCTGCAAATAAGCTTATGGCCTCAAGAATTAGCTCATTTTGAACATAACCATGAATCATTGAAGCCCATGCAATGGCGTCTCTGTCAGGCATTGTATCAAATAGATGGCATGCCTTTGATACTTCTCCTGCATTAAGATAGCCAGTGATCATGCAAGTCCATGCAATTCTGTTTCGGATAGGAACCTTATCAAACAGAATTTGAGCCTTGTGTAACAGACCAAGCTTAATATAACCATGGATCATAGAATTGACACAGTGACTGTCACAGCTAGTCAAGTTCTTGTCAAAGATCTTGTGTGCAAAATCCATAAGACCAAACACAGAGTACATCTGAATGAGACTTCTACATAGCCTTCCATCAAAATCATCTTGAGTATGGCCTTTGATGAGCATCTGAGCATGTAACTGTCTGCCAAGACACGGAAAACCTAAGCTTGCACATGCATAAGCGAGAGAAATAAAGGTTTCTCCATTTGGATTTACATCAGAGAATCTCATTCTTAGAAAAAGCAACAAGGCTTCTTCATACAAGCCATTCCAAGTGAACCCACTAATCATGGCTGTCCAAGAAAAAACATTTTTCTCCGGCATTGACCAGAATAAACTATAAGCCTCTCCCACATTGCCCGCACGACAATAACCAGCTATCATGCTTGTCCAAGTTATCACATTCTTGTATTTCATCTCATCAAACAAAATTCTTGCTTCTTCCATCCTACCATGTTTGCTGTAACCTGATATCATAGCATTCCAAGAAACCGGATTTTTATTAGGAATTTGGTCAAAAACCTGCCTTGCTTCCTCCAACCTTCCATTACTAATCAACCCCGTAACTAATGAATTCCAAGAAACAATATTTCTCTCAAGCATTACATCAAACATCTTCCTTGCGTCTTCAATCCTCCCTGAATCAGACAACCCACTAAACATCGAAGTCCACGAAACAACATTCTTGTACGGCATCTGTTCAAAAAACTGACAAGCTTCATTCAACCTCCCGGATTGGAGATAACCCGATAACATGGCATTGTAAGTGACAATATTCCTACAAGGCATGATGTCAAACAAGAGTCGAGCCTCGTCCACATGGCCCTCTCGCGAGTACTTGGAAACCAACGAAGTCCAAAGAACAAGTCGTTCATGGAGATCTCCCCTGTGGGTTCTTTCAAGCGAGTTTCGGGCTTCCTGATGCCAGCGTTTAGATAGAAAATGGAGGAGTAGAGAGTATTCGAAAAGTGGATTTGGGTCATTGTTCCTGGAAAATTCAACCTGAGCGGGGAAAGGCAGAGAATGGTTTTTACGAGAGTGAAGATTAGAATAGATTTTGGAGAAAGAAGACAGACGAATCATATAACTGAAATACGTTAATTAAATACGGAATCAATAGCATAGGAACGATAGGACTAAATTATGCTACAAGAGGTTGATAAAGATGATAAATAACAAATTTTTAAGTATGGGTTTGAACTTTGAAATTGTTCGAGGGTAAGTGTTAAGCTGGCTATTTGCAAGTACTTGATGTAATGGTGAATAATTCGAGAGGAATGACGTAATCATAAGCCACGCCGATGAACAGTGACGGCAACAGTCTACAGAGACGGATTGCCATGCCTTCGTCGCAGCTTGGACCTTGGAACGACTTATTATCTCTCATATTAACACCACAGCTAATTATATTTTTTCTTTATCCTTACGTTATATAACAATTTAAGTTAAATGATTGTATCAAAAAAAATTTAAGTTAAATGACACATTTAATCTTTTAAATTTATATCAAATTTCAATTTAATCCTTTAAATTTAAAAAATACACTTTTAGTTCTTAATTTATAATCATGTTAGTTTTATTTAACGAAAAACGATAACTCAACAAATTTAAATAACGATTCTACTGTTAAATACTGATAAAATATATTAAAATTTTAAAATATTAAAATAAGTATATTAAATAATTAATATTTAAATATATTTTAATATCATTTAATTGTAGAATGATTGAATTAGCATTTTCGAAGTGTTAACGTTAAAAAAACTAAAAGTACACTTTTTAAAATTAAGATATCCAATTGAAATTTAATATAAACTTAAGAAACTAAATATATACATTAACCTATTAATTTATAAATCAAATATATAAATTTAAAGAAAAATAATAAATATAAATATTTTTAAATAATGTATTTAACTTTTTAAATTTTTTAATCTTTTAGTTAACTAACTCTTATATATTAATTACATTCAATGTCATTGAATTCCACTTTTCCTTCTCTCTCACCTCAGTTTTTCCTTCTCCCATTTGCTGTGATTTTGAAGATCTCTTGCAGGCGGTAATGACAAGAAAACACCTAGTGGGGGAGGGAAAGGCAAAAAAATAGAGTTTTACCTTTCCTTCTCTTATAAATCCTTTTCCTATGCATTCTTCTGAATTTCAAAATTTTAAAGAGAATCACATTAATGTCCAAAAAGACTATTGTAGGAAATAACCAGTTCATGTTATTCATCTATTATCTGTACTTTTTAATTCCTTCTTTGAATCTTACAAATGATTCAACCACTTTAAAATTCAAAATACATAATTTTTAAAATTATTATAAAGTTCCAAAAAGGGATATAATCACAAAACAACATTGCTGACAAAAGTACAAACATATTACATACTAGTTGGCTGTTATCGAACTTTTAAGTAATTACGTAAATCTTTTTGTTGATTATCATCATACTTCCCCTTTTCTTTCTAGCACCGAAGTTAAGATGACGAAAGAATCAAACTATCAAAAAACTGTTAAAAGATAAATGAGCAGGTTAATATTTTGCTTTTTAAAGCAGTATTATCATCAGCTGAGCTACGGAGCCTCAAGCAAGCTTTTAAACACATTACTTGCTAAAACTTCTATTTGTTTTATGCTTCATAACAGCAAAACAGCAACGACTTCATGAAGGGTCATGACCCACTTGATTAATATGTGAAAGGCTAAAATATACTTTTAATCATTTATGTTTGTTTCAAGTTTCATTTTAGTCCTTTAAGTTTATAAAGTGCACTTTCAGTCCCTCTAACTTAACGCCGTTAGTTTATCTTAACGGAAATTGCTAACTCATCAAATTTAATTGATGACTGTGCAATAAAACGTTGACAAAGCATACTCACATTGTAATTTTAATTTAATAATATAATAAATTTGATATTTTAAATTGTGTAAAATAAAAAAAGATTTAAAATAACAACGTTAAGTTTGATGAGTCAACAATTTCTGTTAAAAGAAACTAATGGCGTTAAGTTTGAGGGACTAACCGTGCACTTTTTAAACTTAAAGGACTAAAGTGGAACCTGACGCAAACATAAAGGACTAAAAGTATACTTTAGCCTATGTGAAAAGAATGAGGAATAACTGAGTGTACAAGAATTGTGACCAGTCGAGAATTTCATTTTAGTCAAGTGTTTTAAACTTTCGGTGGTAAAAAAGAACCAAAACAAACACCCCAGAAGAGGGGCACAAATGTAAAATCCTGATAGTTTTGGTAGAAGATATAGTACTTGTTTGGGAACTCCGTTGGAAAAATGGATTTTGCAGATTTTGAGACATTTTAGGAATTTCGAGATGGTTTTACGGATTTCAAGATGGTTTTTATGAATTTCGAGATGGTTTTTACATATTTCAAGATGGTTTTGTCTCGGCTTACGTGCACCGTTTGGGAAAATGGCTTCCCAAACAGGCACATACACTCCAAGTTAACATTTTGCAAGTCAACGATTATCTTGCTAAGGCACATCCAAGGGTGGGAACCATAGAAATAAGGACGAGAGAAACAAACCAATCCCCCAAAAATTAAAATATAGCCAATGAAAGCAAAATATCATATAAAGCCAATGAATCCTTGAAGCAACAGATCAGGTTTTCTCATGTAGCTAAGGATCGGTCGGACACTATAAATTGTGACCTTAGATGCTTT
>JANTPZ010094078.1:0-22238 GCA_025593235.1 Vachellia pachyceras
CCTCTTATGAGGAATTAACATTATACGAACATTCATAGAAACGTGAAATTGACGGTTTCAGACAGTGCCCCAAATTTGCTTGAAATAAGAAAATTAAATCAGGGTAACAATAAGGTAAGAAAGCCAAACCTTTCCAGACATCATATCAATAGATACAATATGAGAAACAGTTTCTTGAGCAAATATCACTGGTGCATATTCATCTTGAACGGGTGCAGGATTGAGATTTTCAGGAATACAATCTTGGACAAGTGTTTCATTCTCTGTTTCCATTTTCTTAATTGTCCACCCATGCTGCTTTTCAAAATGCACCCTATCAGAGTGGAGAACTTTCAGAGCATAAGCAACACCACTAGTGAGTGGTCTTTCAAATGCTGTTCTCTCTGTATATTCTCCAAAAGTTTTCTGCAGAAGAACAAAAGAAGCTTCAAGATTATCTTTCCTTCTCTTTGCATTTTGTCTTATTTTTAATTGATAGTTTTTAATATCCTGTCAAGACTACAACAGAAAAGTAGCTAAGAAGTGGCAAGAAGAAACCAATGTCTTGGTACCATGTTTGTGGACTAACAAGGGGTCAGCATATTTTTTAGGCAACTAGGAATGAGCTTGAACAAATAAACCCATGCTTCCACTTGTTCACTAACGCTTAAACATCAAATGACAACAATTTTTCTGACTTGACTAATAAATAATCTCAATATGTCCCTCTTCTTATGTGTTCCTCATAATTCATATTGAGCCAACATACATGATACACCCTAACCTCCAGCAGCTATCTTATTAATAGATATCGAAATAAAGGCTCCTTTTGCGTTAGAGGCGCTAGAATAGAACCAATTGGTTGGCTCTTACCTTCTTTTTTTAAAGCTTTTTGACTAGCTTCATCTCTACTAACACCCTCCAAAGAAAAGTCCTATATATAGTTACATAGAAATAAAATTATTTTATTAATTGGTACTTTTTAAAAATCTACATCATGAATGTTCTCTTACATTATTAAAATTAACTTAGTATGTACTTAATTTGATTTTCCTTAATTCATTTTTGTACAACTAATCTATGGCTGTAATTTTATTGTTCCAACATATTTATATTATTATACATTATTTATAATTTAATGATTTTTTCACATTGGAGGCCATTCAATTGGAGGCACCAGTAAAGAAGGTGGACCAAACATTGTAGAGTCCTCTGAAAAAGAATGAAGGAAGACCAAAGGGCACTCTTAAGGAGTTTATAGATAAAGATCTTTTAGTTAATAATCTATACAATGATATGGTCTATGATAGAGCGCAATAGTGTTGTATGATCCATGTAGCCGACCCCAACTAGTAAAATCAAGGCTTTGTTGTTGTTGTTGTAATATTTTTTCACATTATAAAAATTAATTTTTTAAAATTTATTGTTGTTATCCATGCAACCAACCTCATTTAATGGGATAAGGTTTATTCTTGTTGCTATTAATGAATATTAAAAAAAATCAAATATCAAAAGAATAAAGTGTCTGTAGATATATATCTTCAGGAAAAAACAAGAAAATGAAAAAACGCACCAACACAAATTTCCATTTTGGATCTGTCCCCATCTATAGCATAACCAGAATCGTTCCCATTTTGTTTTATTGTAAACTATTTCATGATCATGTTCATACTTTTCAGCTTCCTCCTTTTCCCTTCCTGTCACAATTCCGATATTATTATTTTTTGTGTTAAATTGCCTCCAAAAGAGATGGATATCCAATGCCGCACCCCAAGATATAAAGGTGACCGAGAATCACTTTTCCCTCCTCCCCACAAAAACTATCTCACACTGTTTGTTGTTTAAGATTGCAATGCCACATACGTGCACGTTAACTAAATGGCGAGGATTGCACAGAATTTACTCTGGATTAGTGTACACAGAATTGGGTAAGAACTGACATTGAACAAATTTCAATGTGCCTCGATAGAACCAAGAGGGGGGAGTACAATACCTGGCTAATAGCAGATGGATGTTTACCGTGGTGAAAGGTTGACACAAGAATAGCCAGAGCGTGAACATGGTTCATGCTCACATTGAACTGATCCTGAAGCATGCGAGCTCGCTCATCACACATATTGGTAAGCGTTTCTTCTCTCCTCAGCACAATATCATTGTTCAGGTGCCAGAATAACCAAATGGACATAAATATCCCAAGTAACACAAATGTAACCAAAAGATTTTTCCTCCAACTCCCAGTACCCTTTGGGTTTTGCCCAGCAGAATGTTGCAACTGTTTCGGCTGTGAGACCAGCTTCTGATTCCAAAGTAAAGGAAAGCCAGCCAATCTGCAGCAAATTGTAATTACAACAAAAATCCACCAGCATCCTATAGACAATGTCAGATAACCCTGTATTGCTAACTCCAATACCCATGGCTGCACAATGTTCTGCAAAGACAGAAGCATGTTCATTATATTATAGAATGCATACCCATTTGTTTCAAAATGAGCAAGAGAGAACTTCTTAATCTGTTACAGCAAAAATGGGTGCTAGAATACAATATCCTATGTATATACAAAGTGTACCATGGGATAACCACATTTAACAGGGAAGTCCATTATTTGGAAACATCCATACCAAAAGTAGACCACATAAAACCCATAAAAGTGAGTTCCCATGGGAATGGGATTTGTTTAGGTTAAATTCAAACGACATGCTAATAGTTTTTGTGATATTGCTTTGCCTTTTTTCATGATTCAAATTCTTCCATTTATTCTATGGATTAAGCAAACAAAACAAGAACGTACCGCCTATTGAGCTAGAAAGAATGTCACATTGCTGGCCAGGCAATTCTATAGATTGATCTGACCTTGTGAATAAAAAGGTATCAATAGATCCATATAATGCATGATTAACAAAATCATGTCCGACCTTGAGCAAGAAAACTAGTAAATTTTACAAGAAATAGTAAACAACGGTTGGCTCAATAGCTATGCTTTGGTAACCCTATCAAAGTAACTCTTCAATTATTTTAGGGATGAGATATCGGAATGATAATGAATGATAGTTTATAGGAACTAGCTATTTGGCAAAGAATCAGCAGTTTACACTATGGAATTGCTCGTTATGACATCACACTCAGCTTTAGTCAAGATTTTACCTTTCCATGGAACAAATTATTGACCAAATTCGACATGGCAGCAGAGTATGAGGCCAATGATACAGTTTTTTCCACTAGCAGTAATGATTCCAGATTTCTCTTAGCAGAATCATTGAGAGCTGGGCATTGTTCCATGAGTTCGACTTGGCCTGTGACATGTGTATGCTCCTTTTGGAACTCCTTACTCTCTGAAAATGTCATCTGCAAGTTATTGCCAAGGTCACTGCTTAACAGCTTGTGCACTCTTCTTTCATCGATACATTGGGATAAAATCTGCATAGTAGACTAGTGAGATGGAGGGGGGAATAAAGCATCACTTTTTATGCTAATTACATGCATCTCTACAACGAGCAGTGTTTGCTCACAAGACAAAGTGAGAGAATATCATGCAACTTTCAGAAATTGACTTTTTTTTTGGGTCCAACAATTGAAGTGTTCAATATACAAGTTAATCCTAGGGATAATTGCGCTACGCCCGCGGATTTCGTGATTTCCCGAGTAGCAATTCTTCCATGGAGAAGAATCAAAGGAATCATGAAATAAAAGCAACGAAAAGAGCAGAGCAACCCCCGGAAATATGTTAAGTCTGAATCAGCATCTCCCAAAACAGAGTCATTTTGGGGCGATGCACGGCACTGCAAGTGCACGCGATCCAGACGCATCAAGAAAGGAATTGAGAAAAATGGAAAGAGAGACCATAAGTGCAGTTGTTTGAAGAAAGGAGGTAAAAATGCATAAATATGGTACCTGATCTGATACAGAGAAGAAGGAAACGAAAGCATGAAGTTGGTTTTTGCTGATTTTGTGATGTTGTAGCAAGATTCGAGCTCTCTCTTCACAATCACCTAGCCTTCTCTCCTCCTTCCTCAACATCAACAAGTCACAGTGAGAACTGATGAAGAACCACACAATTCCCACCGCAACAATACCAAGAAAACCCCACACGAAAAAGGGCTTCTTCTTCTTGCATTTCCTGAGTGAAGAATTAGACTCATATAGAGCCTCATTTGACTTACCTGACTTAGAATCTGGTGGAATCCTGCCATTTAACCCAGAGAGCTTGCGATTCACAGACATTCTCACAAAATTGACCCACTTAATGGCTTAACATGAGCATCGGCTCAACTAAAACAAGCATATAATCCAACTTGCAGGCGAAAATGTTGATGGAAACCTAACAGTGATTTGGGTAAGCCAGCAGGAAAAACTCATAAAGTTGAATAAAGTCAAACCGAAAAGGCTAAGAATTGCATTAAACCAAGTGGTCCAGCGTCTATTATCGCTATCCGTGAAGCCTCAAGAACCATAAAAGACCTGGAATAACACCATAGGGTAATTATCACCCTGAATCGAACACAGTTGTATATTATTTTTGGCAACTTGTGCTTGTGAGAGAGAAATTATGATGAGGAATGAGATCAGAAAATTTTGTTAGTTTTCTGAAACTGGTTGCTTCTGCCTCCCAGGGACCTGAACAGGAAAAAGATGCATCAAGGAGTGGAACAGTTGTGGTGAATCTCTCATGCATATGAGAGAAGAATAGACCCATAAAATAATCAATTAATTAATTAATTTAGCTAAATTTTGTTTAAAATAATACATAGAAAGAAATCATATTTCAAATGAAACACTGAACAACCCAGCTTCATTAATTGACCTTTGCTTCGGGAGATCCGGGGCACTGCAGATAGAAGAGAAGATGGGATTCATGATTATCTCATCATCTTGGTGGGGGTGGCTCATCCACAGGAAAACAAAAATCTTTCCTTTGTAAAATATCAAAAAAAAACAGAGAGCTATATTTAATAGGGATCCTTATTGGAGTAGAGGCATAGATATGGCATCTTACTAAAATTTGAAGTGGGATTAAGGGTTTCTTTGGTGCATTAAATGGAACTGGCAGAAATGAAAGAGAGAGAAAAGGTTGAGTTTAGTATTGATTATTGAATTGTTTAATTTTAATTGGCGGTGAATTTCTGTTACCTGATTACATGAGAAGTGAAAGAGTTGAAAAGGGCGAGATTGCACTGTTTAAAGAAGAGGTAGTATGACGTTGATTGTATTTCTCAATTTTGGAAAAAAGGAGTTTATGGATTTTTAAATAGTTTTACAAATTTTAAAATAGTTTTATAAATTTTAAGATAGTTTTTATAAATTTTGATATAATTTTATTTCAATTTACGTGTAGAGAAATGAAGTTTCTAGTTAAGCACGCTGTACACTACAGAATACGGAAACCCCAATGAGTAGCCAGATAGCAGCAAGAAAGAGAAATGTTGAAGGGACAAAAATAGATAAATCAGATCCATTTGCCGTGCTAAAATTCACCAGAAATACATAATACTTTATAAAGTACTAACTCATAGGGAAAAAAATTATCATCATTCGATAAAAAAGTTAAATTCTAATATCACCATGTAAGATTAGCGTGTTGGATGAATTATAAATAAAATTATGATATTGAATTCATCGTAAATGAAATTAAAATGTTGAATACAACAAGAACTATATGTTATATCACCTTTTATCATTCATACATTTTTTGTTTTTATGATCCAAAGAGTTTTCCATACAAAGGGTCAAGTAGTATAACATGAAACGTTATCAATCTAAACAATAACATGTAATATATTTCGTAGATTAAAGGAATTTTTTTTTTGTTTTTACAATGTTGGGACATGCAAAGCAAGATTAAAACAAGAGATATGCATGTACAGCGAAATGGTGAAATGGGGAAGAATCTAACTGGCAAGCCAACTCGAGAACTAGATAAGAAGAAGACAGCCGACGAGACGACAACGCTTGAGCTTTCTTGGCCAGACAACGACGCTTGGAAGAATCTGGACACTTGGACGAGGTTGGGCACAGCAACGCTTGAGCGAGATTGAAGGAGTGTACGGTAGAAGGGAGAAGAGAGAAGCCGAGAATGGGAGGTGTGGCCGGTCTGCTCTATACATAGAGAAGTGGTGGTCTGCGCACTATCAATGCATGTCTTGTCGTGTCAGAAGGGTTTTTGGCGCCCTATATGTTGAATAGGGCGCCACAAGTGTGACTTTCGGCGCCCTACATGTTGAATAGAGTGCCAAAAGTCACACTTTACGCGTCCTATCTTAAGGTGGGGGCGCCAAAATGTGACTTTTGGCATCCTATTTAACATATATGGCGCCAAAAGTAGACCGTATTCACTTTTTACTCCCTTTTTTCAAAAAGAGTGCAAATTTTAGTAGTAAAAACTATACTCTGTAGTAGTGTACCCTTAACACACAAAAAATTCTCTTCGCCTACCTCTGTTATCGTCGCTATCGTCCACCTCTGTCACCATCGCCTACCTCTGAAGTATGTCACCTGCCTCTGCCATCGTCGCCCACCTCCTTCTCCGTCTTCGTCGCCGTCACAAATCCCTCCTCATCTTTGGTTTGCTTGCAGATCGCTCCCTCGTCTCCCATCGTTGTCGTTGTTTGGTTCGCTTGCAAATCGCTCCTCGTCGTGTAGCCATCGCAGATCGCTAACTCCATCACCCACCTCCGTCGCAAATTGCCTACCTTCGCCACCGTCGCAGATTGAAGAACTCCGTTATAGAGGAAGGAGATCGAAGAACATCGTTCCATACTTCGCCGGAGAAGAAGGAGATCGCCGACCTCCGTCGCCACCTCCGCCCACCACCAAGCCGTCGCCCACCTCCGTCGTGCCAGATCGTAGAGCAGATAAGGGAGGGGAAAGGGCAAAATGGTCAAAAGCCCATTTTCATGGAATTGGAACTGAGTTCTCATGGTGGGAGATTGAAACCCGGTTCTAGCATTTTTGAGTTACATGGAATCCACTTCCATGATACCAAACATGCTAATTTTTGGATTCCACCCCCCAATTCCACTTTCCACCCCCCAATTCTATACAAACAAACGCAGCATTAGTGGTACTTACTAAAAGGTGATGCCTATGATGTGCGGTGGTGTGTTTAGCATATTCCCTTTTGAGGAACTCACAGTAATAATTTAGAGAAAATTATTTTGAGTGATGGGAGCAACAAATATGATGAATGTGGGGCTCTACACCTTACCCACTCAAATAATATATTGTATTTATTTATAATATATATATTAGGTGGGGCCTAATAGAAAAAAATAAGAGTGAGCCCAGGCATGATGTGAACATCCACAATTATATTTAAAAAACACACACACAATAGAGGGAAAAATTGCAACTTTACACGGTTCTCAAGAAAAACAAGTTGCAAATGCAATTAAAATTATTTTTTGAAAAAATAATAAAAACCAGATGACTATTGGTTAACTAAAGGAGTTAAATGAAACAGATTTAAATATTCTAAATTGAATTCAAATAATATGTATGTCTTGATTTTTTTTATAAAAAATAAGGATATCAGAAAGAAAAATTAAACTAAATTGAAATGATTTGGATCTATTTCAAAAGAACATGATGTCAAACAAAAATTTTAGGGAGAATTGTCCAGAGGTTCCAAGTATGGGAATATGTTACAAAATGGTCCCAATAAGTTGTTAATGACAAGTCGAGAATCATAATTTACAAGTGAAGCATCTACCATTTACAAGAACCATTTTGTTGGGAACCTTTTGGTAATTCTTCCAAAATTTTAAACCAAGTAGTTAGGGGAAGGACATGGTACGGAGAAATATTTAAATGAGAAAACTTGTATGAAAAGCACAATTGGTTTGACCATCATTACATGGACATTATTATTATAATTATAATTATTATATTTGGGGGTCATCTTTATTTTATTCATGGCATTATTCTTTTGGTGTTGGGCAAACACCCACAAAAACAAAAGAGCCCTTCTGGAATATAAACATTATAATAATATATTATATCAATTGGGTCAATCATCATTGTAAGATGGGGGATCAAGGCTTTGCTTTGCATGCTAATCATTATTTATTACCAATCAAAAAGGAATCTTCCTATATTGTGCTGTCTTCTAATGCACAAGAACCCTTTCCTGTGGTTTCAATCTTATGTTTTTTTTCCAATCTGTAATGTATTCCTTTTTTATAAAAAAAAAGTAAATTACTTATAAAATTACTTATTAACTCCCTGGACTTTTGGATTATGCATAAATAACTTTATTAACATTTAAAATATGTTGTTACAATGGCATCCAACATTTTGGTATTATTTTTAGTTAAAACATGCATCCAAATGTTTTTTCCTGATACTTCTAGTACTCTAATCTTACTTACAATTAGTTTATCACCACAAAATATAAATAAAATTAAGATATTGAATGTAACAAGAAAGTAAATGTGTTACATGTACCGTATAAATAGCATTAAAGTGTTGGTGTTATTAAAAAATAACATCATGATAGTGTGAGAAATGCATTCAGACTCTTTAAGTGTCACATCATACATACTTTATCCAATAAAAATTCTTTAAATGTATTCTATTATAGATATCAATATTAAGATGTATGTCAATATATGAACAATACTTATAGTAGGGAAGGCAAAATAAAATATTAATCATATGAGAGCTACGTGCATATACATAAAAGTTTAACACCTTAAGTGCTTGAAATAATTTTGTCTTCTTCGTGCTACTATATATCTAGAGTTAATAATTTTATATAAGAAATTATTGAACTCAACTACTTGCTGCCACTACGTTTTAGTTCTCTATTAAAGTCCATCTTGTAACTCTACTCAAATTGAATTAGTACTCAAACTGATAGAATTGTACTTGGATTAATCACCAGTGAAGCAATTTAAAACTCAACAAAAAAAATGTATTGCCAATTTTGACTTGTGAAAAGTCTGTGCATATTATAATGCTTAGAAAGATGTTTCAAATATATCATTTTTCCTTTAACTACTTAAATTTTCATTAATTTTGTTGACCAAAAAATGTTTATTAAAATTTAGTTAAAAATGAATTTGGATTAATCTCTGAAACGTTAGTTAAGAAATTAAACTCATTTTCAAATTGTCAATTTTACTTGTTGGAATAAATTTTTTTTTTCACACAAAAAACTCCTGTTTAGTACATTAAATGAAACAATTGTTGGGTAGCCGAAAGCATTCCTAACCTATGCTCTGTTTTGAGTAGAATATGGGGCACGTGGAGTCCTGTTATGCATTATAATTTTTTTTATTGTAAGAAACTATAAATTAAGAATTTAAAAATAGTATGAGTTAATTTTACAATTTAAGGAAAGTATTGATTATATTTTAAATATGCATAGGTAGATTAATGTAGCAATGATCGAGGTCTGAAATGTATGAAACCTTCCGTTGCCAGTCAACCTAAATGCATAGAAGAGGGATACCAATTTTAGTTGCGGTCAATATTGGTAAGCTATTAGTGGACCTATTTAGAAACGCGGTAGAGAAGTACTTTTATGTAAATTGAGGTAAATATACGGAGAAGATTATCTCATTTTGTGAAAACACTATTAAACGTGTATTTGGTTTTTCCAAACGTTGTCACAAACAAATCCAGTATCATTGTTTTCTTTAATTATGGCAAAATGCATAGAAGATATAACATTGTTTTTTAAAATAATTTAAATATTTTCATATATCAACTTTTAACGGTGACTTAATCAATGAATTTTTATTAGGTACAACTCAGTCTTTATAGTTTTAACTCGATTGTAACTCAATCTTCGAATTTTGCCGCACTGCAACCCAATCCTTATAATTTTAACAATTTTATAATTAGTTATAGACATTTTATTATGTATGATTCATTTTCTAAAGTATACGGACTAAATTATAGAATAGTTGAAACTATAGAGATTTAGTTATAGTGAATCAAAGTTCAAAGATTGAATTACAACCGAGTTAAAATTACAAGAGTTAAATTGCACCGAGTTAAAGTTGAGAGATTGAGTTAAAACTGAAGAATAAAGATTTAAGGACCAAAAAACTAATTCTCACTCTTTTTTTTAATTCCGTCTCATCATTCTACTCTTATATTTTTCTAAAATATATGTAACATATTGTTGAAAAGAAATATTATATTTAAATATGATTTTAAAATCTTACCAAAATATTCTCTAACTAATTTTTTAGATTTAAAAAGGTTTATTTCAGTCAATGAAAGGTATTTTATTAAAAACGTGTAAGATTTATATCCAAGTGCAAATCAACTTTTTTTGTAAGCTTTTTAAATTTTTTGTAGGATCATATACATTTCAAAAAAAAATAAAAAATCATGAAAGCCGTGTACGATTATGTTAAGAAATAGAATGATTTATTAACATTTTAATGATTTTTATTATTTTGATAATCAAAACTAACTATCAATTCTTATTAATTTATATTAATTCAAGTTATTGTGTTTTAAATTTATGTTACTACCTTGAAATTCAATTGTGCTTTTACCATCTGTAATTTTTCTAAAGGCGCAATTTATCCATCCTCCCAATTTTGCTAGATACACACAGTCAACTCTAATTTAACGATTTGTTACAAATTTAAAATTAACTTATCAAGTACTACTTTTTTCAGCAAAATAAAAATACTAAACTAAGGTATACATAGATATTCTTTCCTTTTTTTTATTGAAATATTCTAATATGAGAACTTAATTTGACGATGAATATTATATTACTAATAACCAATTTTTTATTATATATTTTGCTTGAGCGATTGGATGTACTGAGAAATTAAAAAAAAAAACTATCACTTTAATAGGTCAAAGGAGAAAGTGACAAGTTAAAAAATTAGGAACATCAAAGTAATGGTTTCAAATGGTGAAAACTTGTGGGGTCATAAACTTCATTGTAATCCACCTTCCCATAATTTCATTGGAAGCTTTGTTACTTTCTCCCTTTAGCTCTTTATTTTCTTTGTTGAGGGAGGAAAGGAGAGGAGGCCGTCACATTCAAGGCTTCCTAGATTATAATATTTCAATAAAAAATAATTTTAAAATTCTATAGAAGGTAAGAATTTACAATTTAATTATTCAAATCACTTATTCTTTGGTATGTGACTAAAACACATAAGAAAGTGATAATTTTTAAAAATTGAGATTTTGTTGGTGGATTGATATTCAATCTTTTATTCGATTCTAAATATGCGACCTAAATAATTAATTTATAAATTTTAAATAAATTAATTTAATTATTTGTAAGAACTCCATGTTGATTGTCTTTAAATGATCAATTTAATTATTTGCATTGGAAGTTACTTCATTTATGAAAATCCATTTAATAAATATTATCAATAAAGATAATTTGGAGAAAAATTATCAATTTAAAAGATACAGTGGATGGATGTTCATTAAGCTTCTATCAAGGTTGGATGAGTGGCAGGGTGTATGGAGAGGGTTTCGTGATTAGCATTAAAGTACCTCTAAAAGTTTACAATGCGAGCCATCGGTCACTACTGCTATTGATAGTGAATACCATGGGTTCATCCTAAATTTAGTATCAAAGTAAACCCCTCAATTAACTTATTAGACGATGGATTATCAATCGCTTAAATTACCTTTTTATTCAAAATCTACTGATTTTAGTTAACTAGTTTGAAAATATTATCTTTCACTCCAATGCATATATAAATATATTGGAGCTAAGAAGTTGTATATATGTATTTGTGTTCATGTGGTGTGGGAAGTGGCTCACTTGGCATGGAGCATTGTGCAGCCACAATAATTACAAAATCCAGGTGTACTTAGACCCACCACTTTTTTTTTTTTTTTTTTCCCACTACTTAGACCCACCCCTTTACGTGCATTATTCTCCCAAGCAAGATTCCCCCACTTAAAGAATATGCATTCCCAATATATATATATATATAATCACATTAATAATTCTGCTTTTTTTATGACTTTAGTTCACATGGAAGACCTAATTTGTCCTACGAATTGTCAGTTTTTAAAAATAATGCTGTAGTTTAGACAATTGTTAAATAGTTAGTCAAACTTTTTCATTTTCTTAAAATACGTTTTCAAATAAAATTACACTAAATTTAAAATTAGACTAATTTGTACGTATTTCATATTGATTCCTTTAACATTACAAAAGCTTTCATTCATTTTGTTTTATACTTTAAAATACTATATTCAATCCTTAATATAACCGTTAATTGGCTAATTTGAGGAGATCAATGAAGTTAATAAATTGCTTAATTGCAGTATGTATTACATAATCTCTCTTGAATACTTTTGTGTATGATTTGACTATATACCTATTTGAATTACCGATATAAGCTACTTTTTTTAATGTGATTTATGGTTTATAAGGTAAGTATGTAAGATGAATTTTGTATTGGCTTAAGTAAACGTGTTTTTCAAATGCTAATGCAAACATACCCTATACATCAATTTATAAATAAAACAAATTAATTTAAAAAATGCTAAATATGAAAGCTAAAATGAGAAAATATATTATATTTAGAATCAAAATTCATTTTTAAACTAAATTTTATTTTTAAGAGTGGAGGTAGTATTGAAATTAAGATCACTATGTCATGGAGGAGTTTTATCCTTAGAAGCCTATTAAAATAAAAACCACAATCTTAGCTAATTGTGATGAGTTGCAGGTTAGCGATTATGACTTTTAGCAGTTTAGCCAGCAGTAGACTTGGCCATGACAAGGAATGATCTTTGAAGAAAAATTCAAGTTCAGTCCAAAGACATAGTTTGCCTTCTAAATATTCCCTTTTTTAAGTATCAAATGAATAAAAGGAAAAATTATTCATAAGGATCAAATTTATAAACTAATATTTATTTCTAAAAGCTTCAAGTGTCAAAATGGCTGAATAGATACACTAGTAAATTTTTGTAGCGAGTGCTAAATGCTCCCTTCTTTTCTTATTATAAGTAATAAATAATCGAATTACGATTGATTTAAATTATATAGAGACAATATAAATATGTAAAAATGTAATTTTTTTTTGCCCACAATATCTTCATCTATATGAAAAAGAGAGAATGTATGGTGGGAAAAAATGTGGTCAAAATAAAGAAATTGGGAATTAAATACGAGTGAGTAACATGATATGTGTGTGTTTGGGAAGTCCGTTGGGAGAAATGAGTTTACAGATTTCGAGGTATTTTACGGATTTCAAGATGGTTTTATGGATTTCGAGATGGTTTTAATGAATTTTGAGATAGTTTTTACATATTTCAAGATGGTTTTGTCTCGACTTACATGCACAGTTTGGGAAACGGTGTTCCCAAACAAGCACTATGATGATGAGTTATTCAACTAGGGTTGATGAGCAAACGACAAAAATAATTTCAGAGTATGTTAAAAGTCTCTAAATGTCTTTTGGGTAGAAAATGTGTCATGCCCATATAGTGTATCTTACAATAATTAAGAGAAGGTGATAGGGACTTTGTATGGGCAAAGTCCCACATCGAGTAGTATGGGCTGCTTGATGGGGTATATAAGCTCTTGGCTCTCCTACCTCAACAGCTAGCTTTTGGGGGAAGGCTCTCCAAGGGTTTGTGTGCCTATCATTGGTATCAGCGCCGGTTGTCGACGGGGGTGAGAGGGCCTCCCACGGAGGGTTCTGACCGGCAGGAGGCCGAGTGAAGTGCCGTGGAGTGCAGCCGCCGAGACGTCAGCTTTCTGGGGAGGGTGTATTGATAAGGACTTTGTATGAGCAAAGTCCCACATCGGGTAGTATGGGCTGCTTGATGTGGTACTTAAACCTTTGGCTCTCCCACCCCAACATCTAGCTTTTGGGGTAGGGTTCTCCAAGCTGTTTGGGTACCTATCATTGGTATCAATGATAGGCACACAAACCCTTGGAGAGCCTTCCCCCAAAAGCTAGCTGTTGAGGTGGGAGGGCCAAGAGCTTATTTACCCCATCAAGCAGCCCATACTACCCGATGTGGGACTTTGCCCATACAAAGTCCCTATCAATGCACCCTCCCCGGAGAGCCGACGTCTCGTCGGTTGCATTCCACGGTACTTCACTCGGCCTCCCGCCGGTCAGAACCCTCCATGGGTAGCCCTCTCACCAACATCGACAACCGGCTCTGATACCAATGATAGGCACACAAACCCTTGAAGAGCCTTCCCCCAAAAGCTAGCTGTTGAGGTAGGAGAGCCAAGAGCTTATATCCCCCATCAAGCAGCCCATACTACTCGATGTGGAACTTTGCCCATACAAAATCCCTATCAGAAGGAGTATTTTTTTTTGGTCTTTAGGAATGATTAGTTTCTGAATTTAGTTCCAACGTATATAATTATTTTTTTAAAAAATAAAATAGCTGAAGTTCTAGGTCATCTTTAAATAAGAGACTTTTGTCTCGCACATAGCATTATGTTTCTTGATAGGTTCAATCACCTCATGCTAATGATTGATTAGTGCATAATGCTCAAGAGAGTGGCAAGGAGCTTTAAACGTGAAGATTGAAGAACTATAGACACGGTTGAATAGTTGAAATTTGGAGGTTGAAGGGACACTTCATCCATAGCATATCTATTAAGAAATCCATCATGTGAAGTTCTCCGATCACAATTTACCATGTATCCTATTTTTTATGTGAATTTATAGTTTAATGATTATATTTTAAAAATAGGACACATGACCACATATGATTGAAAAATTTGAGATAATGGATATAATGAATTTGAACCAAGTATTTTACGTAATTCTCGTTCATTATAATTTTGACATTTACTTGAAGCTGGAGGTTCAATATAAACTTCTTTTATAATATACAATCTCAATCCTTAATATAAGAGTTAGTTAAATTTTTTTGAGGAGATTAATGAAGATAAATAGACCAATATAGTTATTATTTTCTCCAAATCAATTTATCTAACTTATAAACTGATATACAATCTAATGATATATACAAACATTTCAAAATATATGTTTTAATTAAATAATTCATTTAGCTTTTTCAATTTCTCAAAAAAATCACATGGTTCATACATTAATGGTCAGAGATGGTATCCATGAAGAAAAATAATTTTAACATCTCCTTGATATAGCTCGATATCTTTTACGTAACCAATCGAAGCGGGACTCTACCAAGCCAGTTGCCTAATGTGACTCAACTTTGTCCTTCTCATCAGTTAATTTTATTTGTGTTCTTAATCTTTCCTATCGTTAGTTTCTGTGTTCTACTTTCCATATTTTTCTATTTCGTATTTCCGTTTTGTTGTTATAGAGTAGTTTCTACTGTTTCATTTTAGGTATATAATGCAAATTTCAAGGTACAGGGGAAAAACTTCATCCTTCTCACCCATAGGAATTTTGCCAAAAGAAAGCACATTCCCATCCCCAACTAATTGTATGTAAATAAAAATTGACAATGTGAGGTCCTAAAAAGGATATAACAATTAAAAGGTTTCAATAACAAGTATGTAACATAAATTTGTTGTTATTTTCTATACTAAAACTTATCATTACATGATATTTACTTATTGTAAGACTTTTTGCTCATTTTATTGTGCTTAAGCATGGAGTTTTGTATTCGGGTCCATGTGAATGCTGAAAAATGTCTTTAGAAAATCTGCATTAAGTTCAACAATCCAAACCCAATCAGATAGCCATATTCAAAAAATGTTGAAAAGAGAAGGAAAAAAAAGGCATAACCTACTTATCACAAAAAAATGCATAATCTACTTTTGGAAGACTGATGGGCAACGGATAAAACCTTACTTCTATACCTTTTAATTCGCCTCAGTTAAATTTTACTTTAAAATAATCTGAATCGATCGATTTGATCCATACCCACACTATAAATTCAAATTGGATTGTGCTACCTCTCATCATGCATGAATCTGCCTATCAACTAACCTGCAAAAGGAAACAATTGAGGTGCCACAGGCGTGAATTACTAGTTACTCACATAAAATGGCATATAAATACCAAGTACAATCTCTTTCCAGTGCACATAAGCATTCCATATTCAAGCAAGGCCTGAGTTTTGCTCCAACGGATGCTCTCTGGTTTGTCCTTATCCTTCCACTCATCTCATGATGCGAATCTCACCCCACGAGGGTAATTAACCAAATCGATATGCAAGCAACCATGGCTAACATAAGAGCAAGGTCTTACCACGCATTTGTAATCCTCCTGAAAATCCTCACCATCATGCCCAACTCCCTGAATACCACTGATATAACACTTCTCATGCCAAATGATTCTCAATCAATCCAGACCATCTCCAAGATTTCATACTCAGCCATTACATTCCAATACCACTAGACATCAATCAGTTACTACGTTTTCCAAACGGGTCTTTGGTCCCTTCTAGGGTTCCAAACAAGATGATCAGCATAACCAACAGCAGAGAGATCAGGCATGTTTCTTAACAATGCAAAGGTTATCACATCCAATGTATGCATCAAATCTTCCATAAGGTGCCATGGAATTAGTGCTGCGCTATAATTTAACATGATTCCAAATCACCAAGCTTTGGACTTTAAGGATCCTTTAGAGAAAAATAACATACCAAAACCAATCTCCTCTACCAAGCACAAGAGCATCCACCTTCCAAATAAGCAAACGAATAGTTACTTCTAAGTTACAATGTTGCTTAATTCATAACGAAATATCAGCCCTAACTTTGTTTGCAGCTATGATGTATATGGCCTTGAACCCATTGATGCAATCAGAAATACATGGAATAAAACTACACTATAGTTTACCAAAATTTCAAAATTAAAGCACTCACACAAATAGAGTCACCCACCATTAAGAAGAAACTACTATTTTTACAAAAGCAAATAGAAGAACAAACCTATAGCTTCAAACTGCTTTTAAGCCTTGGTCTCTTTCCCATACAAAGGCTGATAAAATTAAAGCATACACAGAACAAATACTCATTGATTTATTCGGAATGGGTGACGCTCATTAGCCTGACTATCTGTCTTTGGAGGAGCACTATAAAGCAGATCATGGATTTTGGAATACATCAGCATCTGAGATGGATCACCGCCAAAACTACTCTGTGAAGCTCGAGAACTCTCCTGCAATTTGATCTTTTCATAGAGATATTGCTTCTCAGCTTCAACCTCAGTTAACCGTTGTTTCAAGTAGTTGTTTGTATATTCTTCCTTTGATTTATCAAATTTGGTAAGAGAAATTCTCTGGTGCCTCTCACCCTCTCGTTTAGCTTCATGAGCCTTAAGCTGGAATATATCAGCCTCTGCAGCTTTAAGCCTCATGATTCTCTCCAGTTCTTCTATTTGTAATTTCTTTTTTTTGCCTATGCTTCTTTAGTTCAGCTGGTTCCCTCAAGAGCCAAGCGAGTCTTCTTGAACATTCCCATCTTCTCATCAGCTACCACTTCCATTTTTCTTACAGCCTCCTGCATGACTTCAACAATTCTATTGCATGCTTCCTGTGGAGCAATCTTCCTTCCACTTTCTCCATTTTCAAGGCTCTTTGGGAGTCCACCTCAAGCTCTTCATTAAGGGAAAACCATTAGTAGAAACATGAGGAAAAGTAAATACTAACAAAATGCCCAGGGCCAAATTAAAAGACAAAATCCCAATGTATCAATTAATTAATTGATGCCTTTATTAATTTGCTTATTTATTTATAGTTTTGTTAAATAATTTCTTCCTACATGTTTACATGTACAACCATTATAAATCTCCATATGGACTATGATACAGACATGAATATAGAAGCTCCAAAATCATTAATCACTTAGTAAGGCATTCAAAATTAGTTGTACTTTATTTGTACAAGTTATCTACAACTTTTGATCACTGATGACACCTATGCAGTATGGTAAACCATTAATCTTCAATGATTCTCACATATATTATGCATCGTAGCAATAATGGTTTATTATTCCATTATAAAACTCCTAAGATGGTCAATGAACTCTTGACTCAAATATTCACCTCATCAATCAAATCGAAGGGCTTTAATTGTCTTGCCAAGTTAGTTTTATACTTTATTTTAGAATAGTTTGAACATTTCAAAAGTTAGTTTGTACTCTTCTTACTGCCTCTCTTGATCATTTCTTCCATCTTCGAGATGTCCCATGCCGTTGGAATCTCCGTGTCCTGGGGCCAAAATGGCGGCGAAGGCTCCCTTACTCCATCACATGATCCTTGCGTTTTTCATTTTCTCTGTAATCTTGTTTGAGAATGGTGAAGCCTGATGGAAAAATGCTACAACTTTTTTTTCCTTTCTTCCATACTGGAGATCTTCAAGTGGAAATGTCTTCAATTTAGTTTAGACTTTAGAAAGTGATAGAGCCGTGTGTGTGTGTGATATTATCTCATCAATTGTCTGTGCTCATTTTTTTCTCTTTTATATCAACATAAAAGGAGTGCCCTTAATTTCTGTTTGTTAATATTTTCTTCATCTCTACAATTTGCATTTAGCTTTCCTTTCTCTCTCATGTATTTAGGCTTGATTGTGTTATCAGCTCTAATGATATGGAAGGGATTAATGTGTATAACTGGGAGTGAATCACCGGTAGCTGTTGTACTTTCTGAAAGCATGGAACCTGGTTTCCAAAGAGAGTATCAGCATTTTTTCTAGAGCAGTTTGCTGAACTTGTTCCAATAGCCATCAGACATGTCATTATGAATGTACAATTATTTGGATAATTACCATAATTATATTATTTTGGTGTTAACCAATGATTACTTTTCTCGTTTTTTCTATTTATTTCCATAACTAAATTAGAATGCATAATCTACTTAAACATATGGAAATCATAAGCCTTTCTTAAGATGCTTTATGTGACTGAAGCTTTTGATTCTCTTCTAGGGTGACATTTTGTTTTTTCAAATGAGAAAGGATCCCATTCGCACAAGAGAGATTGTTGTTTTCAATATAGACGTATGGTTTATTTCTTTCTTCTTCTTTTTCCTTTTCTTCAAATTCGGTGCTTAGATTTATTTATTCTATAAGCCTGTTCTTGTGAGGCTTTTAAGTTTTCTGATTCCGTAAGATGTAGACTTATATCTGCAATAGTAAACACTAACACCTTTTGGCAAGACATATGCCTAGTGCATGATCCTATCTTTGCAAGTTATTTATAAACGGACCAAGCCTTTCAGTCTTTCTTGTGCGAGGTCAATACAGTGGTAGAGATGTTGCCGGAATCACGCTGGAATTTAAATGACTCCGTTGACTGGCAACGCTAACTTTGACGATGACAGGTGGGTCCCCTTTGAACTAACCTTTTCCCTTTTCCCCTTCTTTGCATTACGTTTTTGAAGTCGTTTACTGCTTTAAGCTTCTTTTTTTTGACCTGAACTGCTTTAAGCTTCTTCTACTCTTTTTTTTTTTTTAAATTTTCAAGTCATCAATCTATTTAAGTATCTAGTCATCATGCCATTGATAGTGTTAGCGACATGTCAATGTTTTTAAAGAAGCCAAACTGTTATGAGGTCTTTTTAAAATTATATGATTAACGGTTTCAAAAGGAGTAAACTATATAAACTAAAAACACAATTTTCAAATTATATGGATCAAAAAGCAAATTGAGGGATAATAAATATGATTTTTTTTAAATTATAATCGCAATTAATTATATAAACACTTGAAATCAAAATCACAATTATTTATTACTTGCTAATAGTTCAGCATGTTATATATTTTATTATAATCATTACCTCTTATTCTTAATATAACAGCTAATTAACTTTTTTTGGAGATATAAAAAACTAAATACATTATTTAATTATAATATGTATAAAAATGCTTATATGTATAATCAGATTATATATAAATATATAAGTTAATAAAATTAGTTTAAAGAAAAATGATAAATATATCGTTTTTTAATCTCCTCTATAGTAGTATTATGTAGGCAAAATAAAGTCAACACATAATGCATGACACTTTGTTCAAGGTAGTGTTTCAATTTGAAGTGATCGAGGTATCTTATAAATATTATAAGATTAGGCATAGATGTCTATAACCTTTAATTTACCTTTTGGAATTTTACACTTAAAATCATAATCTACAATATGAATGGCTTATTGGGAGCTTTATATGGTTAATACACATAACCACTTTTTTTATGTGACATTACATATCTTATAATCAAGTATACTTATTTTTTTGTTGTAACTCCTGTAGTAGAAATTAAATCCTTATGGCCTATAAATGATGAATTACCCCTCTTTTTGTTCAATGCTATATTGTTTATCTTCCTCATCTCCATCTCAATATCAATCTCATAAATCAATTCGTTTTTGTTATATATATGTGCGCGCGCGTGAATATTCACTGTTATTGATTTATAGTCTTGTTTTCGACCTTATTAGATTGGTACTATTCAGACTTTACATGATTTACAGATTTAGTTTTTTTATAAAAAATACTTTTCTTATTATGAAATTATAATAGGTAGACGTTCGTATCATTCGATAACAAAGCTTTCACCTTCTATCCTATATTGGACTTATTTGGTTAGTCCGTTGGGAGAACGACCGTTGGAAAAAATGACTTCTGAAAATGACTTTTAGTAGAATGAAAAAATTTTATGTTTGGATAATCTGTTGGTAAAAATGCAGTTACGTTTGGATAAACCGTTATCCAAAATGACTTTTTGTAAAATGTATTTATGTTTGGATTGAAATTTGGAGAGGTTACTTTCAGATAAAAATTAATTAAAAGGGCATTAATATCATTAATTCATATAATTATTTTGTAATTTTCTAATTAAATTAGAAATGAAATGATAAAATTGAAGGTTCTAAAAAAACATTTATATTACAAAAGAAAAATTTAGGATAAGGAATTTATAATTTAGGGATTTTAACACATTTTTTAAATTAAAATTACATGATTAAATACTAATTTGGGATAACGACTTTTGCATTATTTTGTAATTTTTTTGCAGCTGCTGCTGCGTTTTGGCATTGACCAACCTAGGCGAAAATGAGAGAGAAGCTGCAACTCACTCTTGATTCAATTGGAGACCTAAACACAAGCCGCCACCTCCATTCCTCAACACGCTGCCATGCCTCCTAGTTACAGGGGGAGACATTTATTCTCATTTTATCATGCATCCAGCCACCACACCACCTGTGAACTTCATTTGCTCCTAGGATTCATGCCATCACCTCGCTTCATTGCTGTCCAGAGAGGAGCCAACCGTTGGAGAGAACCCAAAGAAGCTTCTTCATCCATCGCAGACCACGCCTCTTGGAGACGAAAGAAAGGGAACGCGAGAGACAGGGCATAAGGCGACAGGCCGTTAATCGCCGTCGGACTCACACACCTACACCTTAGCTTCATCCATCACCCCTGTTTCATACTCATACACATTCACCGAAGATAAGGCGACAAGCCGCTAATCGCCGTCCCTTTTTTATTCTCCTTCACGGTCAGGAGAACGGAGCTGAAGCATTGCCGACAGAGCTGGCAAAAGAGTGCGTGAGAGACGGTGAGAGATATTACGAGTTGCCGTCGATGGCTTCTTGATCGAGGGGAGGCTGCCAGAGAAGAGGAAAAGTGTTGGTGAGACTGAGAGCTGAGAGCACAAAGATTCCTGCAAGCGTACGTGAATAGGAGTAATGGAGAATCTCAGAAGCACGTGTACGTCGCACTCATTTTGAACGAATGCCGTTGCCTCATAACACCGTTCTGCAACGGTCAACCCAAACAAGAATTCATTTTGGGTGTTAGCCCAAAATGGCTTTTCCTAGCCTAACGGGCAAACCAAACAAGCCCATTAAGTAGTATTGTAACTTATAACCACCAAATTGAAGAGTTTCTAATATATATACCTTGTAATATGTAATATCTAATTGTACAATTATGTTGTTTGATGCTCCTTATATACTTGTAACTCTTTATGTTAGTATCAAATGTTGATGTCCTATAAATAAATGTGATGCATACAAAATTGAGATAACATAATAAAGTGAATGAGAGTTCTTACTTATTTCCTCCTCCAATTTTCTTTCATTTTATCCATATCTTTATCTCAATCTCTTGTATATTATTTTATTTTCATAACACGTTATTAGCATGAATTTACTCCGCATGTTTGATGTATAAATTCTTTATATGAATGTTTGAGGTATAAGCTCTCAGTAAATCGAATTTTCTTGTTACAATATATAATATCTATCAACTTCCTTCTACGCAATTATACCTTTTACCCCATTATGATGTGCAATTTTAATTTCCTATACATTTGCTATATATTACATTGTTCTTTCTATGCATTTAAATTTT
>JANTPZ010094080.1:0-14472 GCA_025593235.1 Vachellia pachyceras
AGCTATTTTTTATTTGAACTTCTAAAATTTGTCAAAAAAAATATCTTGATTCAAACTTTATTATTACCGTATCTGTTACAAGCGGTGCAGTGAATGGGGTCAGCTTGTACAATAATACAAGCAGATTTACTGAATGGATCTCTAGCTGGGCCACTCTATGCAGTGCCCAGGGAAAACAATTTCTTACTATTATCTTATGTTGTTTATTTTTTTAATAATACCTTCTGTTATTTAAAAAATGAGAGAACTTTCTTTTTCAGAGAATGTGGGGGCATGTTCTTTTGTTTTACCGCACAGAATTGTTGAGGAAAAAAAATGACTTTTGTTCCATCTGAATTAGAGTTCAGGTAAAAGTTAATTGTAATAATATAATTTATGATTGGATTAGTTCTATAAAAAAGTTAGTATGACATGGATGCATTCGGGTATTATATTGAAAAGTCAATTTTAAGATATTCGAATAAAAAGAAAAGTTAAAAATCAAATGTGAGAAATCAGAAAAAAAAGTTACTTTATTGAACATTATACTCGTTTGGAAACGTGGTAGAGAAGTACTTTTACGTGAGTCGAGATAAACATGTGAAGGAGATTATCTCGTCTTACGAAAAAATACTATTAATGTGCGTTTGAAAAATCCAAACGCTATACCCAACGAGTCCATTATGAACGCCTGCTAGGATTTGCTTCATGTAAATACCCTATGAAACAAATATTTTTGCCCCGAAGCTGCTTTTGCCATTTTTCACCGTGTCTATATGTTAGTCGCAATACTAAACCAAACATAGCCCCTGTACAAAATAAAATTCTAACTTTATATTCTAGTGTGGATATAGAATTAAATTTTACAATGTAGAATTTCTGTTAGTGGAAACATTTTAATATTATCTTTATTATTTCTTGTAGAATGTTGTCAGCATATTGTATTATTGGTTGTACATAAATCAAATTCTTAGTACCCACAAAAGAAAAGGCAAAACAAACTTCTAAAGTTATGTGTGTAATAAATTGCTTCTAATTAATTTCTTCCCTATACACACTACTAGAAAAATGTCATTTAGTGATAAAAAATCATCGTTAAATTGATATTTTCCATCAGAAAATTTTCATTCAGTGACGAAAAATATTAGTGACCCTCGTTTTGACGACGGAAAATAGCCATTTAGCGACGGAGATTTCCGTCGCTAATAAATAACATTTTTTTTTTGGGTAGTGATGCTTGGTAAAATTTAAGGGAAGAAAATAATCTTGAATATGCATGGACATTGGCCTTTTCGTACGTATTTGTTGGCCGAATAACTCATCAACTAAATTAATTGATATAATATTGACAAGAGTGTGCCAAATTGTAGGGAAAAAAGGAGCAGAATAAAGTTCTATTAGTTGTTTATTCTTTAATGATCTGAATTCAACTAAATAGATCTTTTTCATTGAATAAATTTTAAAAAAAAACTCACCCCCAGTTCATAGATAAGAGAAAAAAAAATGGAAGTTAAACTGATTAAACAAAACATGAACAATCCAGATTTAATTTTTATCCGATGTTTTTGAATTCAAAAGTTACGAAAGAAAACTGGAGTCTGGAACTAAATGGAAGTCCCTTTAAAAAATGTAAAAATGATTGCCTTGTAATCTGTGTGTCAATGTGAATATACCTATTCACCTAGCCTATATACATGTGCATCAATATTAAATATATAATTAATACTAACCCCCTCCCCTCCAAGTGATTAGATAGAAATTTAGTAACGCAATAAAAAAGTATTTCTGCATAAGTTGAAGTAAACATGTAGAGAAAATTATCTCATTTTATGAAAAAAATTGTTGAACGTGTGTTTCACTTTTAAAAACGTTGTTCCAAATAAGCCTCTGATTTCCTAAATCTCTATATATATAACACTATAACTGGAGCTAAATACGGTTACTTTTTTCAATAGATATTCTTTTAGTGAAAATAATCCTGAGGCACTGTTAGATTCTAAATATTATCATTTTTTTTAGGAATAATTTGAATCTGATTTGTACAGTTATCATATAATGAGGTAAGCTACTTCTTCCACAGTAAACGTTGGTTAAACATGATTAATTAATCAACCTAAATAATTCAAAGTCACAATATCCTATTTAAAAGGATATATTTTGATTTCATGTCATTTTCTACCGGACATCTTTCAGCGCGCGCCCACACTTTGAATTTGATGTGTTTTTGCATGCAGCTCCGTTTTGAACTTTCAAGTTTCAACAACCTTTCTTTTCAAATGTTGCGGCAGAACCAACTTTATTAGTTGCAGCGTTTTTGAATTCCATATGATGTGTTTAAAAAGTCTGTTGGTAGAAATAAATTTACAGATTTTAAAATGATTTTATAAATTTTGAGATGGTTTTAACGAATTTCAAGATGATTTTTCAGATTTCGAGATAATTTTATATTCTAATTTGCACACGATTTAAAAAACGATGTTTTCAAATAATTACATAGACCGCATACTAATTGATTTCTGAGCTTCTTTCGACTTGTAAAGTTCTTTTCACTGTCTTGCCCTTTCCATCAATCATAGATATATGTGTATTGTTTCTTCTCTCCTCATGCCTCTCTAATTACGATATTCTTATTTGCATAAAAGTAAGTGTCTATGATATATAGTGCCTGTTTAGGAAGCCATTTTCTCAAAAGATGTACGTAAATCGAGACACAATCATCTAGAAATTTATAAAAACCATCTCGAAATTCATAAAAACTATCTTGAAATCTGTAAAACCATCTCGAAATTCCCAAAATGCCTCAAAATCTGCAAAATCCATTTTCCCAACGGAGTTTCCAAACAAGCACATATAGGGTTTGTTTGGATAATCCGTTAGGAGAACGATCACAGATTTTGAGGTAAATATGTGAGCGAAATTTTATCTTAATAAGCGCAGGAATGACTTTTGGGGAGGTAAATGACCTCCCCAAACAAGCCCTGTGTAGTAGTGTGTGTGTGTATATGACAAATAACGTAACCGTTGTATGTAGGGTGATTAAAATGATATTATATAATTCTCTAATAATTAAGGCTAATTAGTTTCAAACTCAAGCTGGGTGCGTACGTGCAATTTCTTTTTATATTCATTACTGTCAGGTAAATTAAATTCATATTTGAACCCATTTTTTTCCATGTGTCTTTCACTTACCCTATGCTTGGATGGAGAGAAAATGGGGGAGAAATGAATTTTCCCCTGCTTGGATAGAAGAGAAAAAGTGGAAGGGAGGAAAAGTTGGAGAGAAAATGAGGTGTATGTCCCACAACATTTTCTCCCCAACTTTTCTCTCCACACATGGAGAGAAAATGGAGAGAAAACTCTTTTTCTTTATCTACCCACATGCTCTTTAATTTTATTACTTTTTCATTTTAACTAATTAAGTTTAACATATTACTTTTTTAAAATTATGACTATAACTTTCTTTTTTTAAAAGAATAATATTTAATATATATTCTAATATCTAATTTATTTTTAATTGCTTACTAAAATCTCACAACCTTAAAAATATAATATATTCTTATCTAAGTTATGCTATTTTGAAATATAATAACTGAAAAGATATCTTTAATAAATAATTTGATTTTAAATTATTTAATGATATTAATGTTAAATAATTTTTTTCATTATCATATTTAATTTGATATCGTACTTTACATATTTTAAGGATATTTTAGTTGTTACTATTCATTAAAAACTTTTATTTAAGGATATTTTAGTCATTCAACCATTTGGCCATTTTCTTTCCTCTCTGTTTTCTCTCACCCGTCTAAGCAGGATGGGTGATACTATTTGAGTATTTTCTCTCCACTTTTCTCTTTTCTCCATTCTCTCTCCTCCCATTTTCTTTCCTCTCAACTTTTCATCTCATCCAAGCGGAGCCTTAGTTCAAACTATATTTTTAGATTTCTGGCTTTTATTAAAGGCTAACTGTGGACTTCGGTAAAACAGTACTGCATCAAGAAGCTAGTGATGATACATTTTTATTTCATTGAAATTAATTTGAAGATGCTGATGCAATATACGTGGTTGATGCCTCTGCATGTAAATCAACCCATAACTTGCTGATGAACATTAACACCTTCATGAAACGCAAGAGGTAATTATTTGTCTGGAGAGAATTAATTATAAACAAGATCCAATTAACTACGTTTCTTCACACACACCAAGACTAGTCACAAAGTATATCCCAGACAATATTATCCACCATATATACTTTGCTGTCATCACTAAATCTTGGAGCGTAAGAAAGCTGATAAGTGGATCTTCATTTACAACTCTCTCTTCATTCATGCCATAGGCAACTTTTTTTCCCCGCGTACTTAACCAAAGATCTCAGCTAATTTGAGGACAAGCTGGTGGATGTTTTCTGGACCTGGATAGGTTTTAGTAACAGAGGGCCTCTGCAAGCATTTTTTCAGCCACGACGAGAATTTAGGGCAATGATCTTCCAATTTGAATCCTCCAATCTTCTCGTAAGCATAAAACCATGAAGCCGGACCCAATGCTACTATGTCCACATAGCCAAAAGCATCACCGATAAAGTAATCTTTATCACCCAAAGCACCCTCGAGGTTCTTAACTACTTCAATCAAGTTCTTCACAGCTGCTTCTCGCTCTTCAGCTCCCTTGCCCAACCAGATTCCCTTTCCAGTTTCGAATACCTGTTTAACAATACCGAAAACAACCATACATAATTAGGGTTAAGGTTTTATATCTTCAATGTAGAAGAGAAGAAGAACAATCGTAAAGGTAAAACATAGGAGAAACATACTGTTTTGTCAATATAGTCAGCCCAAAAACGAGCTTGAGCACGCTCGTATGGGTTGGTCGGAAGCAACTGAGGTTTGGAGGGCCAAGCCTCATCAATGTAAGCAACAATATTTGCAGATTCAGCCACAGGCTTATCATTGTGCAGCAACACAGGAACTTTCTTGTGAATGGGATTAGAGTTGAGCAAGAGATCACTCTTTCCTCCAAGCAGGTTCTCTTCCCTACTCTCGTAAGCCACACCCTTCTCTTCAAGAGCGATTCTTGCTCTCAGGCAAAATGGACTTCCCGAGAAGTCCAAAAGAACAACTGCTCCTGAGTTCGACATGTTAATTAGCTTTGATTTGATGTTTCAGTTTTTCCTTGTTGGTTGTGTGATGATAGAATGGGATAGATGGATCTAATTTATAGAGGAACAGTTTAGTATCAAAGTGATATATGTTCAAGGTTTACAACGTTTGGATGTTCTTGGTTAATTCGCCAATATCCACATAGTTGCATCGTTCTTGTTAGTGCCATTTTTATCTTTTTTTCTCGTTTGGATTTTTTTGCCTTAATTACCTGCTTTCAATAGAATCTGCCATCTAACATATGGAAGGGCATATTCTTTACGGCCGGCCAAGAAGATCCATATCATTGCAATTCTTAAATTATAAATTCGGTTCATCGTTTCTTTTTATAACAATAACAAAGATGAAAACAAGTCCTTTGCAAGAAATTGAAGAAAGTAGCAATAATTCTTTGCGTTCGTTCATTGTCCCATAATTTGAATCCAGTCATTAATGCGTCTGTCCTCATTTGATACGGGAATCAGGCGAGGAATGATGACTTGAAGGTCTTGGATTATCACTTAATTATTTTTTTTGATCAAATGATTATTAGTTAATCAATTATAGCAATATAATTAACTCATGGATTTTCATTTTTCAACATCATTCTCATGAGTAATTAGCACTATTCTTTATTCATTCTCTTAAGTGATCTAATGGAAGCCTTTTTTCTAAGTTTTATATTTTAATATATGTATATTGCCACTGCTTTTTTTTTTTTTCAATTATATTGATGTACACCAAACATATACTTGTAGTCTTAACAAAATTAGTAACAATGATTACATAACGTGGTGCACGGCGTTCAGCAGCACACCTTGTCCGATAAACTAAATAATATTAAAAAGGGATTAAGTGTCTTAAATCTCAAAAAAGTCACTTTAATTTGTATTTCTTAAAAGGATATAAGAATCTTGTTCGCTCATGCATGCATCAACCACCGCTCAACAGCTAAAAACTACAGACAAAATTATGATTTCCCTTTTTTGACGTGGATCCATTATAAAATTTGCATCAACCCCACATCATCATCATCATTATTCATAAATAGTATCACTTATTTCTCAAATTTTATATAATAATGTATAAAAATGTACAATTTCACTATTACTTATCTTTTTAATTTATTAGGCAACACAGAAACATTATGCCTTCTTATGTAAATTACTGTTTTATTTCACTGTAAATCTAATTAAGTGATTTATTTTTCTAAATTTTAATATTTTATACTTTAAAAAAGGCAAGTTTCATTTTGAGGAGTGAGCCCATTTGGACACAAGGAGGACAAGGTGGTCGGTGTGGAACCGGCACAAACGGCAACAAAAGCTTCATTCCCCAGAAATTATATAAGACGTATGTAAGTAATAGAATTACACACACACATCATAACTCTGTTACACAACACAATGTTTCATCCATACACACACAAATATATATTATATATGGTTATATATATAGCTTATTTATAATTCCTCTCTCTATCATTTCAAATTAACAGTGACTTCATCGAACTTGTGTGGAGCAACCAAATTGCCGTAAAGTTCAATGTATAAGCCCACGAATTAATATATTTGCCTCCAACAACGCACATCGTTTTAGCTGTTTCTTAGGACCTATGAATCTTTTATATTTCTTATACCAACTCATGTTTTTGTTGAAAAGTCCAAGCGAGCAAGTGTCGCCAACTCAAGATAAATGATTGACAAAATGAGCGAAATTGGGACACTCACATATTGACTCACTTTTGAATGATTTGATGGGCCAACCCTATGATATATCCCGATGCTAATATTACTGTGCATGTACAGCAAACCTAAATATATGCACAGATCAGATATCAGTAGGCACTTCAAATACATATAACCATATGAAGATTATATTCAACATCCAAGGTCAGTTGTTACAGCGACACATGAAAGGAGGTGAAAGAGCATATATATATATATATATATATAAAAGTAGTTCATGATTTTAGGTACATGAAAATGACTACGAGAGAGAAATATAGAACTTGAGATAAGTTTGGCAGAGAAAAGTTGAATCAAGGTCTAAAGGATCAGAGACTAGTACAGTAGATGATTCGGGGAGGTATATTATAGTGATGTGAGAAAAAAATATTAATTAGTGGTAAAAGGGACTAGTTTGACATGTGTATCAGGATGTTTCCTCTGAGGTCAGCATGCCACTTGAACGATATATAGATAATGTATTATTGGACACTTTCAAAATACTAGTGTCCCTTAACTTGTTCTTCATTGGTTTATCTTAATCATGGTATTTAGTGGATTAATGTCTCTGCTTAATGTTGTTTTTGTACCTTCATATCTGCTATGTTTCAAAGAACTTTTACCTAGCTACCTGTCTTTCTTGTGAAATCCCATGTATCCATAATCCATATATGACTTTTTCTCAATCTTATATATAGTCAATCCTCATTTAGTTTTGACCACTCAATTAATTGCTTGGTGATTAAATGCCAAGAAAAATCATCCAACACTTGTTAATACTATAATAATGACTCGGAAGACTGCACAGGTTGAAATTTGGACCTGTGGCTGACATAATGACAGAAGTTATTTGGATCAAACTTCTGGACCATGTGAATGGCTTTGTTGTAAAGATCAATTCTTTAAATTGTTTGTTTATAACATAGATTAGACACAACCGTCAAAACTTATAACTTTGGCTATTATTATATTTGAACATTGAGGTCCTCACCTAATATGATTGTCTTTTAGGATAGGTGCATGGTAACTTAGTAAAGAAAACGACTTAAAAAAATATATCCGTATTCTTAGAGTATCTCTAAAATATGTATTTAATCATTGAGATTTTCGCTCCAAATATATCAATCTGTTGAAGATCATACACATTTCTTAACTATTAAAAATCAATGCAATATTTAATCATTGATATTTTCGCTCTAAGTATATCAATCTGTTTAAGGTACATGCGTGTGGGTGTTGCAGAAAATTAAAAAGCTACTTGAACCAGAAGAATGACAATCACCTCAAATATCAGTGGCCCAAAAAAAAAATACAGAAGTCTGTCATATAGATTAAGATGGTATTTCAAAATCTAAAGTAAATTATCTGATAAATACTTAATTAGGATAACCTTCACAAATAATTTTTTTAAAGAAAATGATTAACGATTGGGATTCAATTTGACTATTAAAATAACACTTCCCTGATCCTATTTATAAGATCCAACCAATTCCTAATAGAAGATCTTTTCCGATAAGTAATGGAATAAATTTTTACTCTTGACCTAAACAATACAATGGCTTTTCCATATATTCTTCTCTCTCCCTCTTCTCAATGAGCTATATCAATCAATGGATAGACTTGAAAAGTGGTAAAAATGTATGACACTTAACTCACTATCACTAAATTCATTAATTAATCTCATGAAAATCAGTTAACGCCAAGGTGTTCTAAACAAAAGGAACCAAGGGAGAGTATTTTAACTGAGATTCTTATCTTGATTATGACAAGCTAGAAACTATATATGCATACACACACTCAAAACAAGGAATAATTGATGGCATGAGAACAAGTTTTGAATGGAACTATCTGTCCCTCCCCAATAGGCTTATTAAACACTGCTCATGAATTGACTATCTATGTAGAGCCTAGACAAGCGCATGCCTATGGAACAAGTTACAAAACATGGCCTTTCTCCTGTTTTGCGAGAGAGAGAGAGATGGATTAATGTTGTTGCAAGAGTAGCAGTCCTATATAAATGAATATTAGTGGTCAGTATAATATTTAATCATCAAGCTTGTCTTTATTTTTATTTTGATTTTGATCCCTTGAATTTGAAATCAGTGATTTTAATCCTCAAATTTCAGTTTATTTAAAATATTGGTCTATATAATCTAATAAAAATTTATATCATTTTACCTTTTGAGGGAACAAAACCAGTAATGTTAAATTTGATTGATTCAAAATCAAAATTGGAGTAAATTTAAGGGATGAAAGATGGTATTAACTTAATATTAGTTTGTAAAGCGTGAGTCCAAGGTGGGATCCATGGCTATGAAGTTGTCTGCTACCTCCAGACAAGACATGATTTCAAATTCTTTGGATCATTGCTCAACAATCCATCAGACATTCTTGCCATTGTCAGCCTCACAGTAATTTTGTTTCCGTAGTCGCAGTTTTAATAATCTTTATATTATTAAACCATTCCACTGTGTTTTTCCCTTCTCCATTTTACACTACATCTTGCATCTGAGGGTCGTACCATCCAAAGAATATTAAAATCATAAAAGTGAAGAATTTGTCCTGCGTCAGTCAGAGTAAAAGGAGAAAGGGGATAAAAGTTATGGACACATACAGTCATATTTGAAATCAATTTTTTTTTAATTTTTTCCATGTTATATGTGTTCACGAACTTGGTAAAACTATAGTCAATGTCACTGTCTTTTTTATTCAAGGGTGATTCTAGACTTTGATAAACAAGGACTACTGCATCGAGGGAAAAATTTTATTCCATGAAATTTTGAAGATGCTTAATTATACACATGGTTGATGTCTCGATGCCTAAATCAACCCACAAGTTCATGAAAAGTGACAACTTTATGCAACACTTGAGGTAGTTATAATTTGTTTAGAGAGAGAATTATAAACAAGATTAATCTAATACTTTTTTCACTCAATGACTAGATAATCATAAAGTATGATACACAAATTCAACATAAAGTCTGAACTGAATAATCTACTTAATTATTGATCGCTCAGTGGGCCTGGAGTCTGAGCAGGTTGATAAATTGATCTTGATTTATAATTCTCTATATGTAACTTCAACATGAGTTGACCAAAAAATCTCAGCTAATTTGAGGACAAGTTGGTAAATTTTTTCTGGGTCTGGATGGTTTTGGCAACAGAGGACCTTTGCAAGTATCTTTTCATCCAGGATGAGAATTTGGGACAATGGTCTTCCAATTTGAATTCACCAATCTTCTCATAATTAAGCATAAAACCACGAGAGTACTGGACCCCATTGCTATGATGTCCACATAGCCAAATGCATCACCACCAAAATAATCTGTCACCCAAAACCCCCTCTAAGTTCTTGATTAATTACTTCAATCAAGTAATCTTTGCCCCTTCTCGTTCTTCAGCTCCTTTGCCTAACTTTACTCCCTTTCCAGTTTCATATACCTGTTGTGCCATACAAAAATCAGTGTTGAGTTCATATATATATATATATATGATTTAGTCTATATCAGGCTTGGAGTTATATAGATTCAGTTATGTAGAAAAGAGGAAGAAGAGCATTCATGAAGGTAAAACGTGCGAGGGACATACTGTTTTGGGCCTGTTAAGCAACAATGTTTGAAGACTCTAGTACAGGTTGCCCATTGTGGAGCAATAGAGGAACTTTCTTGTAAATGGGATTAGAGTTTAGTAAAAGATCACTCTTTCACCCATCGTATGTGGATTCAACTGGTAAAGGTATTAGGTACTCTCACAAAAAAGGGAAAGGGTTCTATACCAGAAAAGGTCACTTTGTTGTTGCTCTAGCCGCGACGCTTGGGGAGGCATCCTAACTCCTGGGTGCTTAGGTAAACGCCTAAAGGTAATTGACGGCTCGCCTTACCCAACATTGTTATGATTTAAGAAGAAGGGAGATTTCGCCCTACCCTTAACTTGTGGGCGAACCCAACCTCTTGTCTAAATTTTTTATACCAAAAAAAAAGATCACTCTTTCCTCCTTACAGGTTCTCTTCTCTACTCTCGGATGCCACATTCTTTTCTTCAAGAGCAATTCTTGCTTTCAATAGCAGAAGGGACTTGCCCAGAAGTCCAAAAGAATAACTGCACTTTCGTTCAACATGTTAGCTAATTTCTTTTAATTAATATCTCGATTTTCTTGTTAGTTGTGTGATGATAAAATGGGAGGGATTCAATGTATAGAGTGACACTTTATGCCTCGTTTGGTACGGTGAAAATGGGAGGGTGAAAATGGAATTGGAATTGAATTCCATGATGTTGGCATATTTGGTATGATGGAATTATAATTCCATGTGGAATTCAATTCCATCTAAATACCCAATTTTAATTCCATACCCAAACCTATGGAATTCATTTGGGTTCCATGGAGTCTAATTTTTTTGGACCAAAATATCCTCCCTTATGCAAAATAGTCTTTTTTGTTACATTTAAAAAAAAATCAACATTCATAAAAAAAAGATGTGGATTCCATCTTCATTTCTATAACATACCAAACGTAATTTTAAAGCTCATATCCATCTCCATTTTCATTGAAATCAATTCTGCGTACAAACGAGGCATTAGTATTGAAGTGATATCTTGTATGCATACGTAACGTCGGAGGTTCCTAGTTAAATTCACCACTCACAAAGTTGCATTCATTCTTGTGTCAATTTATTTTTTTCATATTGGATCTCTTTGCCTCATATACCTTTTCTAATCTATTTCATTGTACGATTTTGATTTGTTAAGATTAAATTTGAGTGATTTATATTTAAATTTTTATCTTTTAAAAATAACTAATTCACAAAATGAAACTTTTTTTTTCAAATTTAAGATTCATTTTTTATAAATTAAAAACATAAGAAAATTAAAATTGATGTTGTGTAGATCAGATCGGAACAATTTAGTGAGGATGAAGAAATCAAAATTATATTTCTAGTTACTTTCCTTGCGTTCAAGAAAAATCTTTGTACACACACACACATCTAATTATATACTTGTTCATGTTTTCCCTTGGTTTGATCAAACCAAGTTTAAGGCAAGTTTCCTTATATATAAACTATTTTACAAAATGTATGAAATAATGAATATTTTTACAATAATGTCCTTAATTTTAATTAATAAGTATATTTATGGTGGAGAAAAAGATTAGAATAGGCTAGTTGGGTTAAAATGTATTGTAGTTAATTAATCAAGAATAATATTAGAAAGATGAGATGATTTAAAAATAACTAAGTTTAATCTAACCAATTTTTTTAGTCGTTATGATTTAATTAAAAATATCTTATATATGAGATATGTAAGGAATTATCATATTAGGATAATACACAACCTAAATCGGTAAATCCGTTAATATTTAACACAACTGATTTGGCTAAGGCCTCCCAATTTAGATAGAATTTATTTGCATAACACTTTTAGACCATGTTGATGGCCTAATCGTAAAGACCATGTTATTCAATGTTACTATCAAAAAAATGTCATTTAATAACGGAAAAATACATCACTAAATGGTTATTTTCCATCAGAAAATTTTCATTTAGCGACGGAAAATATTAGCGACACTCATTTTAGCGACGAAAAATAGCCATTTAAAGACAAATTTTCCGTCGCTAAATGGAATTTTTCTGGTAGTTAATTGATACTGGAGTTCGGTAAACAAGTACTTGTGATACATTTTTATTTCATGGAATTTGAAGATGCTGACATACAACATGGCTGATGCCTCTGCATGGAGATCAACCCATGACTTCCCGAACACGAAAATCAAACGCAAGAGGTAATTATTTGTTTGGAAACAAGATCCAAATAACCACTTTTCTACACTAAAAGACTAGCTGGATAATCACAACACTACTACAAAAGGTACTTTCTACCCCCTATTTTTAACCCAATAAACGCCCTTTCTCGGGTGGGCGTAAATGTGAGGGGAGTAGTAAGTTAGGGCATACGGCGCCCTATTGTAGGAGAGGCGCCGTAGGTCTGACATACGGCGCCCTATATTAGAAGGAAGGGCACCGTAGGTTACAGTGCCCTATCTTCCAAGATAGGGCGCCATAGAGTGTTTTTTTAAAAAACATTATACAGCACTGGTTCTGGGGCTAGCGCCAAAAGGGATTTTATTCACTTCACTAAGTTCACATCTCACAGAAACATCAGCACGATTTGATCCCATAAATGACGACTAAATCTGGCAACACACCTAAGTGGCCGTGAAACTCACAACCTCAAGCCTCATACCAATCTAATAAAGCAGAAACTAACACACAAGTACATAACATAACAAACCAAAACAGTGCTAAATTTGATGATCCAAGGCTAACTTATCTTTGCTCTGAACGCACCTCTTAACCCAGGCCATGAGTTTAGGGCACTCTGTTTCCAAAACAGTACTATGTCTAGCGCAGCTCCTTCTTTGCTGTCTCGTGCTCTTCTCCTTTTGAAAGCCACATTCTCCTCCATGTCGCATACACCTGCATCAACATCAATCGAAATTCTTCTTATTAACTAATCACAAGAGTTATATAGACGAAACATACATTTCCTCTTCATAGGTAAAGGATTTTGAAAAGTAAGCACAGTAAGTAGAACAATCGATAGAAATGAGCTCGTCGAATCTACCATTTTGTCGATGAAATCGACCCAGAATCTGGCTTGAGCTTGCTCGTATGGATCTGAAGGCAAAAGTGGAGACTTGTTCTTCCACACCTCGTCGATGTACTGCACAATAATGGCGGATTCATCAGATCCTTCTTCGCCAGATCCTTGTTCCACACCTCAGATCCTTGAGCTCGCTCGTATGGATAGGATTCATCTGAAGAAGCAGAGGGCCCTTGTTCGCCAGATCCTCATCCTTGTACTCATACTTCACACCCTTCTCAGATGTTGAGCGCCCAGGCACCAACGGCTCCAGCTCCCTCCAACGCTCTTTGCACCAGGCGACGCCTACTGTCTCGGACGGCTGAGGGGCTATCGCTTGATTGAGGACGAAAAAACAAGGGTTTGGGGGATAAGGAATGAAAGAAGAGAGGGGAAAAAAGAAAAAGTTGGAGCGGGAGAGGAGAAAAGAAAAGCACCTCAAGGAGAAATGTGAAGCTAGGGTATTGCTGGCGGGTGAAAAAAATTTCAGAGGGCACGTGATCTCTTTTACGCCCTACATGTGTTATAGGGCGCCAAAGGTAAGGATTTTGGTACCCTATCTTTTATATAGGGTGTCAAAAGGCTCCCATTTGACGTTCTATAAGGTATATAGGGCGCCAAAAGGGAGTATAAAATTTTAAAAATGTCACCGCCTCATTTTTTACTCCCTTTTTAAGAAAAAAGAACGTGAATTTCAATAGTAAAAACTATATTCTGTAGTAGTGCAAAGTACACTAGACAATTCAACTCCGAGGCTGAGCTGATGAATAATATATAACCATACTTTGTCACATCACTAAGTCTTGGCGTATAAGAAAACTGGTGCAAGTGGATCTTCATTCATGCGATAGGAAACTTTTTTTCTTTCGTCAACCAAAGATCTCGGCTAATTTGAGGACAAGCTGGTGAACTTTTTCTGGGTCCGGATAGGTTTTGGCAACAGAGGGTTTCTTCAAGCATCTCTTCAGCCAGGACGAGAATTTGGGACAATGGTC
>JANTPZ010094081.1:0-15385 GCA_025593235.1 Vachellia pachyceras
GGTATTTGGAGGAAGAAGACGAGCCTGCAGTTTTTTATTTAATAGATTATTAATTAATAATTACTATTTAAATAATAATTGTTATTTCTTTTAGGAGAGCTAAGAAGAGTGGCAGAGGAAAGAGATTAACTTTATTGCAAAATATAAAATAATTATATGTATTAATGATATTCATGCCATTTTAAGTTATTTTTCTTCAACATTTATCTAAACATAAATTCATTTTTAGTTTCACAAATCACTTTCTACAAAAAGTCATTTTGGCCAACGGTTTATCCAAACGTAATTGCATTTTTACCAACGGCTTATCCAAACATAAAATTTTTTCATTCTACCAAAAGTCATTTTCAAAATTCATTTTTTCCAACGGCCGTTCTCCCAACGGGCTCTTCAAACAGAGCCAATGTTGCCCATCCTCATAGGTTTAATCAATAGGGTTTCCAAAAGCTAACAGCGGATAACAGCATATAACACCAAAGTCCAACATTTGCGGCCCAACCTGAGACTGAGATCAAGTAGGCAACCCAAATAAGTGTTTCACTAAGCTTACCAGGATTGATCCTCATACAAAAAAAGGATTGATCCTCATACAATGTTCTTTCTACGACTTAATTATAATCTGACACAGAAAGCTTACCAGGATTGATCCGCGTACAAGGGCCTGGAATTTACTTCAGAAAACCAATACAAAAACCTCATGCCAAAAATAAATAAATTTTTATATTAAAAACTATAAAATGTATCTATGGATTTGGAATATCGTTATTGATAACAGTTAGCTTTGGTGAAGCTCTCTCCCCACTTTTGCTCCTCATGGATGAAATCACACAAACACGCACTATTTTTAAAAAAATTTGTCTTTAAATTCATACGTTTTTTAAAAAAATTTACACTGAAATTTTATATTTTGCCTCCTTTACAAATCATTATCATATTCTCGTCTTGTATCTATTAACATTTATTAATAGGACTTTCTCCATTCTACAATATAAAACACTTTTAGAAAGTGATATGATCCACAGTATAAGTCAATTGCGATATAATTAATGTTCATTTTCTAATCATATCCGTTTTAGACGTGACTCATTGTATTCATCTCTCATTCAATGAGGGTAAAATTTGAAAATGCTTCAATTTAATATAGATTTATTGAGTTGACTTTCATTTCTTATTTTTTGATGAATTAATTAAAGAAACTTAGGGCCTTTTTATTAATTTTAAAACTACTTATCCAATGTATTTTATAATTTAAAAGGTAAGTATGTAAAGAAAATTCTATCTCGATTTGCTTAATCATACTTTTTAAACTCCATGACAAACATGTCCTTACTGTACACTAGAGGGAGCAGCTTTCATTGTTTGAGTCAGGCAAAATTGTCTTGTCCATTGGCCCTTCTACTTTGACATTGACGAGATCACTCATAAAGTAAACACTTGTAATTAAAGATGGTCGGAACTCAAAAAGCGTTTATTTATATGGATGGTGAAAACTCTTTTTTTAACGTGATTTAAGATGTATTAAGTAAATATATTATATAAATTTTATCTTATATAACATAATGGTACCTTCCAAAAGCCATCACCAACCGACCATACATTCCAACCCCGAGCGTAAAAATACTGATAAGTTGGATTCATATCTCCATGGCTATCTGTAAGCTGATGAATTAGTTAAATACTTTTTTCATCTTACTTATAAGTCACTTTTAACATATTTCAGATTGATTGAAGAATACTGTAAACCTTATCACCTCTGCTTTAAAGTTCATAAGGTAGTTAGAGATGTTTTATAAAAGAAATCAAAAGAATATCTATTCCTGTCACAATGAAAATTTATAACTTCAACTATTACGGGACAAAGTTAATATATGGGTTTGTTTGGTTAGTTCATTGGGAAAACAGACACAGAGTCCGAGATAAATATGTGAGAGGAATTTTATCTCGGTAAGTGTAGGAATAGCTTTTGGATGCTCAAACGGCTATCCAAACAAGCCTATAATCAACTGATCATTGATAGGTGAATAATGAATGAATTTATCGTAATCCTGCGGCAAATTCTATTTCATTTAGAATTTAAAGTAATTAATTAACTTAACTATACTCTATGTGTTTCTAAATATAAATCGTATTTGTAGTGTAGATCATATATTTAAGATGAAAAAAAATACTATATTAAATTTGAATTGAAGCGTCTAATATTTTGAAAGAGAAAAAAAAATAAATGAAGTCTTTAAACCTAAAAATAAAAGAGATTTATGACATCTATGTTACTACGTATCATTCTATAATCATTAGTACGAATTTTTTGGGGCCAAATACAGTGACATTGGATTCTATTTTATTATTATAAGACATTGATTCTATATTGACATCAAATATTATATTATTATTGGATCTGATAATACATTATCTATGTTATTATTAGATGTAGAAGATATATTATCCCTTTAATATACTGCTAGATTCGATTTTTTTCTTAGCCAAAATACTATATATACATATATAACGTTTTGAAAAGTAAAAACAGAGGTTTTCTCCGTGAAGAGAATTAATTTTATAATGACATTATATTCTATTCTATAATAAGATCCTGATTTATAAATTATATTTTGCAGTATATTTTCTATTTAGCATGACTTATGCATACTACTACTTCCTATCATTGTTTAAGAGTTAATCAATTTATTGAAGAGATTTAAAAAATAAATAAATTATTTAATTATATTATATATTGTGAAATCTTTATTAATGTTATTAAATTATATATCAGTTAATTATTTTTGTTAATTTATTTTTAAAGAAGTCACCTAGCTTTTAAAATATTATATAATATATATTCAATTTTAAATTCAATTTTAGCTTTATTAAGTCTAACCATGATCCCCTAAACGACAAAAGAAGCCCATCCCTAGCCTTATTCACAGGGGTCCCACCGAGAGAATCTTATCTTCGTCGCATAATCGCGTACCAGTGCTATAATTACCTCATCTCCGTATGACTTAAATAACAGCCTCAATATCTACCGTCCAATTCACCTCTTCAGCTTTTGGATTCTGACAGCCCCTTAGATTAGCCGTGATGAAACGGCAACGTCTGTCAACTTTCAAAGAAGGCCACTTTCCCGCGCAAACACCGACTCTCCAAGGCGCCGCCTAATTTGAATGACAATGCTGATAACGCGGCTAAACGTGGGGACCACATACCAGCCCACGTCGGCATAGTAACCACCCTTTGCTTGACACGTGGACCACCACCGTCATTGCGCGGCTGTCACCAACCTACACCGCACGATCGAAACCATTTCTGGGTACACCAACCCCACACGATCCTCCTCACTCACCTCCCAGTTCCTCTCCCTCTCCCACCAATTTTTCGAAAATTCAAATTAAAATTCGAATCTCTCTCTTCTCCGTCTGTGTGACTATAAATTCACTCACCCTGAGTCGAATTATCAGTCCTTGAAAGTTTGTAGCATCATTGATCTTCATCGGAAATTGTGACTGCGAATTCCTTTCTTCTCAACTTTCTTGATTTTAGATTTGACTGAGACTAAAAAAGTCTCATAGCTAACATACGAAGCAAGCGAATACAGAATCAATGGCGGCCATGGATAATTCAGGAATGAGGGAGTGGGACGAGGGCTGTGAGACTCCAAGGAACATCGAGAATCAGATTCCGGCGATGCTTATTTGCCCGCCACCGCCGCGGAAGAAGCCAATGGGAGACGGGAAGAGGCTGGACCCGCCGAAGGGCGGGTATTTTAATCCGCCTGATCTTGATTCCTTTTTCGACGTTCCACCAAGGAAAGCAGCATTCGCGTAGGAAGACGATGATCTAATTTGGTTAGATTTCTCTTTTCTTTTTCTTCTTAGGAGTGAAGACGAAGAAATAGCTGTGTATATATGATATGATGATTCTGCTTCGTTTCTTTTCCTTTATCAGGTGATATTACTTATTTGATCTCATATTATTGTAATGTAATTGTCAATTAATATGCAAGATATTTATCAACCGCCATAGATTTCGAGTTAAGTTAATGGCAGAGCAGTTTAAGGGTAGAAGAAGACAAGGAAATCGAGCGGGTCTCTTTCAAAGAGATACGGGTTGGTATTTTGTGCTGGGTTTGATGGGTTAATTGTAATTTCATTTTTATCTAACCGTAGTTTGACCCAAGTCGCCGTATCTTTTGACTTTTTGACTCAATGCTAAGTCTTACTTTGACCCTATTGCGAGACTAACAGGCTCAGGGTGGTTGACTAGTATACTTTTTTTTAAAAAAATAACAAAATAAATAAATAAAAACTTGAGGTGGGTCTATTTAGCTGGACTCGTACAAGTAAGCTGGGAGTTCCTATTTTACTCTAACGAGTTGTGCTGAGGAGATCTCAATATGTAAAGCGTAGTGTCTGTTTATTAAAATTTCTCCACAAGGAAAGAAATACTCCAAAATTTTATTCGGACAATGCAAGTTCTGCTTCAATTTTTCAATAATTTTGGAATAAATGAGGAAATTATTTTTTTAGTTTAAGCAATTGCCATAAATATACAGAATAGGAAAACGCCATAAAAAATGAGCAATACCACGCTGCTTTGTGAAGATCATATAAAGTGCCCGTTTGGGGAGGCGGTAGATAAGTACTTTTATGTAAGTTGGGAAAAATATGTGAAGATTATTATTTCATTTTAAGGAAAAACACTGTTAAACATGCGTTTGACTTTTTCAAATGCTTAAACAAACAAACCAGAAAAAAAAATTGGGTCAATATATAATATTATGTCTACATATGCAAGCAACCTTTATTTATTATTTTTTTGCTACAAAAAGTTAGATTGCATGGGTCTTACAAATTCATTAGAGTCAGATTATACCTTCAGACCTATAAAGTACTTACAGATCCTCCATTAATAAAGTCATCGTATTGATAATTAAATTTGAACCGATAATATTGAAGATTTTGAGTAACTCTTTACTAGTTAAACCAACATTTATTGGATACAAACAACGCTTACTACGTACATATGAAATATACATAGATCCATATCCACATGCTTTATACTGGTAAGTTAACTGTGCTAGTGTTGGAGCAGTTTGGTTCAACTAAAACTATAAGCACCTCATTAAATCTTGCTTAAGCATGAGGTTACGTAGTCCACTCTTTGTGGATGTGAGTTTCTTTGACCGGGTAAAAGACGATGAAACAAAAAGGTTACATGTGCTGGTCAGCTAAAGCATAAGCAAGGAGAAGTAGTGCTCAAATTCTTGATCAGTTGCCGGTGGCCTTGTGCTTGGTTGAACCTCTGAAACCAAACATCAACCCAGGAATAATATTCTTCATTCAATTACAGGCTATAATCTTTTGGGTTTGACACTTGTTCCTTCTTGTTCATAATACTCATTAGTTATGTTTCAAGAAAGAAAGAAACTTCACACGTCAAAAAAGAAGTAAAAACTAAAAAGTTGAAAAACTTGTTAAATTTATCCAATATATATAAACATACTATATTCCTTTCCACCACTGCCCCTATTTAATGTATAAAACTTAATGCTTTATAAGAGGGCTTGTTAATTGAAACCAAGGTCAAAACAAGAAAAGTTATCATTAATGAATCAAACATGACTTGTACTAAGTAAATTTTTGTGAAACATGTTTATATGTTATGGACTGGAGGGAGTATAATAAGCTGGGGAGGGGAGAAAATAAGAGAAACGAAAATGGCATGAAGGAAAGAGAAGAGGAGAGAGAGAAAATGTTTTTTTCCCTCCTTATATTTAGCTAAATAAATGGGAGAAACAACCATAAAGAAAAGAGAAGTGTCTAATTTCACGACAACAATAACTCCCATATGAAAAAAGATATGGGTCCCATCGCTCTTTTTTTCTCTTCTTTGGGGAAATTTTAAGAAGTAATGTTTTGGAATATCATGGAAGTTTCTAGAATGATATAGAAGCATCTAGAAGGATCTGGAATATTGTGGAAGGCTCTGAAAAATTTTGGAATGTTGTAGAAACCCTTAGAAGCTTCTGGAATGATGTGAAAGCTTGTGGAAGCCTCTGGAAAGTTCTGGAACGTTGTGGAAGCTTCTTAAAGGATGCAGAAACTTATGAAGAATTCTAGAAGCTTAGAGTATATTCTAGAATAATGTAGAAAGATATAGAACGTGTATTTCATCTCTTCAATTTCAAATAAAAGTTTTTTTTCATTAAAGTTCCTCCTTCTTATTCAAGCTTCCTGCCAAATAGTTCAAGGGTCTATCACTCAAACCCTAACAAAGTTTTCACTCTAAAATCTCTCCAAAGATAGAGGAACTAAAAAGAAAGGATGTATACGGACTATGGAGGATGAAAAATACCAATACAAGTGTGTTTTGTATAAGTAGGCAACAAAACATACATTGGTTCACATTCCATGTTCCAGATGACAGGATATACATGTTAGGATTCACTCCATAGGTAGTGAAAAGATCTTCTAACTCTTTCTATGGAATTCTCAGTTCCATCTTTCACAAATTCTGAGTAAACACGATCTGTGTAAATTCCTAAAGCCATAGACTTCTCAAGATTCATCAAACCTTCTACACCACCACCACCACCATAGGAGGGCCTCCCACATAGGTATGGTTTCGCACAATCTATCCGAAGCTTTGATTCCTCATTTACAGATATGGCAGTATCCGAATCTTCGCTGAAACCATTGCTGCCTCTGGATGATCTGGGTTCTGAAGTATCATCATCAAACATGGCTGAAGCTAAACCATATGTTTCACTCTTGACCATGAGCTTGTCATCAGACGTTGAATCATGTTCAGTGAAGAATCTCCTAGCCCAGCAATATTTGTGTTTTGGTCTAGGAAAATCCAGTTCATCAGTCTGTAATTTTCTTTTCTCATTCCATTCAGTCCTGTTGGGTTGTTGAACTCCATCCAGATGGAATCTGAAGATCATGATGCATGACAAATATCAGAAGCAAAAAGAACTAACTTTTAAAGAACCATCGTTTCACATCTCAGATGTGATTTGAAGTGTCATGTTGCATAATAAGGATTTCCTCTATGAGCCTTCTGTCCTAGCCTCTATAATTTACTCTTCATAGAAAACGTAAGAACAGTCTTTTGAAATGTGGCCTTTTGAAAATTGTGAAGAGGTTTTTTATACACAGAGTACTATTATTCTACGTGAACCTGAACAAAATGGGATGAAATGAACCTAAAGAGAGGCTGAGCTTCACATTGCATCAAATAGTTCATATATGAATCAACCATGATAAGGCTCCACTTGGTTGCTTCTGCTTAAGTTCCATGATCTTGGATCTAATATTGGAATCTAACCACTTTAAGAGTGACCAAGGAGACCATATTTAGGAAATAAAACCCAGTTTGATCCAATTGTAACTAATATATCTGAAATGAATGTAGTGCCCATAAGGCTACAAGTAGAATGTAATTATGTAAAAGCAACCAACAAGATTACTACTCAAGTTTATTGGCGAAAAGCAAAGAGAAAGGAATTTTTTTCCCGACCATAAAAGCAAACTTTCGTAAAACTTTCTCCAGTAATGATTGGACACTTAATTATCACAAGATAGAAACAAAACCCACTGCAGTTATTTGCCACCAGGCTAAATAATTTCAAAGTAAATAATGCGCCACAGTAAACTCTATGCATATCTGTCCCCAGATTCAATAACTGAAACAACACTAAACCAATTTTTCTAGTTTACTCAAGAAATAATTTTAGTACCTTAAATTCAATTAACGATGCATCACACCTCAAGTTTTCATGTTTAAGAAATTGAAGATGACAAGTGAAACGGAGTAGTTAAATTTCATTAACACAGACAAAATAAACATTTATAGTGGTCTTGAGTCACCCTTTTTTCCCTTTTCAAGTAACTGGAAGCTTCATGAATAAGATTGCTTAAGTGAGTAAACTGCATGGATAAGATTGTTGTAATTGAAAATTTGAAACCACTAATAAATAGCTTTGCTCTTTTACTTGGTTAGTTAATAATTAACAAAACTTCCTCGCTTTACTGAAATGAAATGGCAAAGCAATCAAATCCAGACAATTAGGTAAACCGAACCTTTTGTTTTTTTTTCTGACTAAAAAAAATATTTCCACAACGGATTTTCATGTCACAAATTTTTCAATACACCAATCGTCCGAAGAAAACCAAAGAAGAGTTAACAGTATTCAATTACTGGATAATGATCAAACCTGCTTGGTTGTGATGGGTCTGCTTCCATCTCCACCCTGAAGGATCGAAGAAAAGCTTGAGAGAGAGAGAGAAGGGGAGAGTGAGGGAGAGAGATAATGATTAAAAATGTGTTAGAAGAGAATATGGCCTCTCGCATATTACAGCCCTTAGTCTGCGTGGCGCGTGCAAAACACGGCGGCGGTCGCTTGCGAGTGGGAATCACAGAACGTCTAACACTGCTAGACAAGACAACGCTCCGTTTCGTTGAGTTCAAGTTCTTTACGCTAATTAGTAAATAATTGAATTAATATCGAGCTTACCCATTCTCTACGTTCACGCGTTTTTACTCCTGTTTTATCTTCTCAGTTTTTTAATTATATGCATGCAACAAGTAAAAGGCACTCCAGCTTTTTTTTGCCAGAAATATAAACTTCATTGAAACACAGTTAACAAGTAAAAGCCACTCCAGCTTCAGATTGGAAGCGAGAATTTTCACTTTCATTGACATGCGAGTAAGAGTATGATACAGATATATGATTATTCTATCAGTATACAGAAAAATTACAAATCCTAGAAATACACGCACTCAGCCTTTTCACAAAGGCCAGTCTTCATCTTTGTCTGACATATCTTCGGAGAGTCTGGTTTTCATAACTTGTCATTCATTGTACAGTTTACCCACCAGAAAAGCACCATGGCTGTAGCCCCAATATCATCCAAAAAACTATTCTTATGTCTACCAAGAGGAGGGAGAAGAAACAAGGGAAGAAAGAAGATAAGTTGCAGATAATCAAAATATCCACAGGCATACATATGCATTTCATGGCCATGACCAGATGCACCAAACAGCTCTAAAACACCAAAACCTCACCGACTGTGGGTGTATGACAAAAGAAAAAGCGGAAAAGCCTTTTCTCAGTTGGATTAGTGATAGCAGACTACTCAACCTCTTAGCTTCATCATCACTCAACCAATCTTCACACAGCTAGGGTTAGATGTGTATGCACTACAAATGACCACAACCAGGCAACGCCGGGACTTATTTCGATGTTGATGAACCTGGTGCGATATCATTAGCGGAATGGAATCTAAGTCCAGAACCTATATGGTTTGCCGTGGGCAATACCCAGCAGAGGATATTTTGGCCCAGAACCTGCAACAAAATCAGTCAAGAAGCTTGAAATCATACCCAGTTATACACATAGCTTGTCAAATTAGTCTGAACAAGGTGAGAAAGAGGCGAACTGCATGCCATGACATCTATAAAAACAACATGAACTGGAAAAGCTTCCTTGGCAACCACACAAGCCATGACATTTAATGCATGCTTAGTAGACCCCAGGAGCACATAAATGTAAAATTTCATATCAAGCTGTTTACTCGCTATATACCAACAGAAAGTTGGTACACTAGGCAGAATTACCATGGGGTTTATAGCCAAACAGAAGGAACAAGAGCATGGTATTCAGTTCTTACAGCTGTCAAATTCTCATATGGACCAAGGTCATATGGATGTTTATAAATATTCCCTCCCTTCTCTGCAAGCCACAAAGCTCTAACTCCTTCATAGTACTGCCAACAAAGGTACTGAACATGAGAAAGTTCCTATTTATTTGACCAATAGAATTAAAGCTTTGAACTAAACTTAGAATTCTTTAATAACCTCTATTGTAGTCTTGTTATGCAGGACGAGATAGATATGCCATCCTAAAAGTACAGCTAAGGTCATAGATAAGGGGACCAGCAGCATCCCAGAAATAACCTGTAGGAAATCAAATGTCGTTAGCAAAGATGCTAGCCAACCGAAACAAAACTCGACCGTTTTATTTTATAGGAGATTACATAATAAGTTCTGTAGGAGCCACCATTTTGCTCTTCCTCCTTTAAACCATCATTAGCTAGACTACCCACAAGCAGGACCTAAAAGATTCAGTGAGAATGATGGTTAATATAGGCAGAAACAGTGCATGGAGTATTATCATAGGGGAAAAGAACAGAAACAGATAATTGAATTAAGCCCCTGGGTTAATGCAAATAAAGCTTAACAAGGCAACCGCGATTGTAATGATATTAAAAATGCTAACAACAAATCACACTTACCAAGGAGTACATGATTGTAATAACTGCATACATGACAAATACGAAGAAGACCTTATAGTTTGCATGGCCTACACAGTTGTTTATCCAAATGCAATGGTGATCCTAACAATCAGATGGCAAAAATTTTGTCATTATTTATGAAAATCTAAGATAAATTTAGCTCAATGATAGATCATGCATACCATGCGCAGAACACATCTTTTACAAACACGGCAATGATGAGCACGGGGAGGCTTATAATGAGAACACTTTTGGCAATATCTCAAATCCCCACTCTGCTTGTAATTCAAAGAAACATTACATAAATGGTAAGATTCATATTTTGCACAGCTGAAAATGATCATACAACACATATAGCGCTTATTGTAGGCTCGGGAAAAAAGTTTTAGTCATCCCTAGTTAATCCGATTATCTTCAGACTTAGAAACCTAAAGCACTTCACCAAAATAAATCCACATGTTTCATGCAGTTCATAGATATTCAAAAAGCGCAATGCCACAGGTGCTATACAGCAATGTGCTTGGCACTATAATGAACAGTTGACAACCATGCTAGCCTCAGAAACCATTTCAAACCCTATTTTTGAGGTCATATGATTGAATAATAGGACAGAAAGGCTTCAATCAGTAATGAATACTAACAAAAATACCAACTTCATGGCTCTAACAGAACCTTTCCTGTCCTTTGACTAGTGATGGAAGAGGAGACAGGATCTGAAACAAGGATATATAGAAACTCACCTTATCAAGAAGGCAAGGTGCTTGTACAGGAAAATAACTAATGCAAACTTAAGAAGCAAACCCAAAACCACATAGGCTAGAGCACAATGGCACTGGAAGATTTAAACTAAGGTAGGAGTATCAACCATTTGTTTAATACTACTATACTCAATGTTCATTTTATAGCATAGGGCTAAAAAGCTGAATTTCTATCATAACAACTAGCTAAGAGCTAATAGGTTCTGTGCAGAAGGTTCCATCAAAGCATGCGCATTTCCTAATGATATCGTCAAATCATCATTCACCAGGAATTTTGATGATGAGCTGGCACCATAATCTAATTACTTTTTTTTTTTCAAAAACAAAAACGCTTGCTTTGTGAGGATATCTGAGCTGATAGTTAACAACAAAGTTAGATCCCTTGCCAGACAAAAAATAGTGAAATAAATTCTACTTCCACCTTAACAGTCACTATTTTAGAAGATCAATTATTTAGGCTAAAAAATTGGTTGTCTTTAAAGTTCTACATGTGGAAAGTGACATCAATTAATGCAAAATAATTATTTATTCATTTACTCATAAAAACACGATCGTAATAGTTGGCCCATCTTAGGTCTCAGGCGATAAACAAGAGAATTAGAATGTATGAATATTTCGTACAACAACCAAAAACACAATCTTGATTTACCCATTATCCTAAATGCATTAATTGTGAAAGCCATTATGCAATTTTTATGACAGTAACTCTTTGGAAACAGTGGTTGGCTAACAAGCCAAAGGTGAAGTCTTCGACCAAAATACTTAGCAGCTAAACATTCCCGATCTATCTCCAGTCATTAGATGTGATATGAGGCCAATAGTTAAAGTTCAAATAAAAGAAGTCACAACGGTCCTTAGACGTCGAATTCACAAGTATATATCGGAATAATTGCCAATCTGATATTTCAGAAAGAAGGATAAAACAGAAAGAACAACCTGATGGCACACTTTCTGCTAGCTTAACGAGCAGTAATTATGAAATAAAGATTGCTAAAAAGACCCATAATGAAATCCAACTAATCAAAGAGACTTCCAGCATCCAAAAAAGCAGAACTCTAAGAAACATATAAACTAGCAGGAAAGGTAACAAACAAATAGATAAAAAAAATAAATCACAGAATTAAATGACATAGACATGAATAGGCTGCCAAGCCCAGACCTGGGTGGTTCTTCTGAAAGGAGCAAATTTGTTTCCGAAAGTCGAAAAACAAACAACCCCAGAAAAATATATTGTTAAAAAAAGATATTTTAAACAACACATACTCTGTACCTTCCGCTTGATCTCGTGAATAGGGCTTTCAGAGTCTTCAATATCTGGCATGTACGCCAAGGGGACCCGGCCCGGATCTGTTAAAATAGCGGTAGCATAATTAAAAACACACATGATAGCTAACGCTGTGAAGGCGATGGCGTTCATTATTCCCGGCGAAGAAGAGAGACCGAACCACTTGTCAATGAAAACGAAGACAGTGGAAAGGTAAATGTAGGCGATGGTGGAAACGACAACGCTCACAGGGAGGGAGAACCTGCAGCGCCTCTTCATTTTCTCGGCCATGGAGGATCCGGCGGTCGGGTCGCGGTGTAGACACCGGCGCCAAAACGACGGCGTCTCGAAGTGCAGAATTCAGGGAAAGCACGAGAAACCACAGTGGCGTGCGATGACCGTGCAAGAAATGTATTGAGACGGTGTCGATGTCTTTAGTTTTACTAAAGGCCACTTGCTATTTTTGGGTATATTCCTTTGTTTGTTGCCATTTACAGACCCCAAATATATATACATATATATATATATAAATATTATAGATAGAAACAAATTATGGATAACACTGGGAATTTTCTAAATTAAATATGTAAAAGTGTACTTGTGAGGAAAATGTTATTAGCAATTAGCCAATATACAAGGGAAATTGTTGAAAAATCCTTATTATAAAATTTATCACACAAAATCTAAAGATTCATAATCAAGGTGCAATCTATCTATAGTAATGTATAACTTATTTTTAACTATATACAAATTTAAAAATATGTTACAGTGAATTGAATAAGAATTAAGTCCACTTAAAATTTGATGTTTTTTTTTTGACCAACAGAGAAAACATAACTAGAAAAGAGCCAAACAAACAAGGTCCAACAAGAAGAAAAGAACAGAAACAAGAAAAAACAAAAGGAAAGAAACAGAGCAACTAAATTAACCGATTCCACTCCTGTCAGCCTCAAGAACCAAAGGAGAAGAACAGAAAGAAACTTCATCACAAGCTTCCCGAAGAATGATAGCAGCTACAGGAGGTGGTGATTCCTTAAAATTTGATGTTTAAACAATTTCATCGAGTGAATGAATATGTAGCATTTTCAAGTGAGATGCTGCATTATAAAACAATATTTAAGGATGCCAAATGGATTTCAACATTAATTTTATTTGGTAAATTTTGCAATGAAAATTGTTTTAAACAATTTCTCGGTATAAAAAGGCACTAGGAAAGAATGACTTTGTTGTTATAGCTTTACTGAGATTTCCTTCAAAACCAAGTTATTGGTTCCATGGTTTGTAAAGTTTGAGCTGACAATTTACCTGAGAAGACAATTGGATGGACGTTGCCAAATCAAAACAAACTTTATTAGTGAAAAGATATTTAGGGCTTGTTTAAAAATTATTCTCAGAATTTAGGTTTGATTTCAAAACCTAAATTTTAATAAAAAATCTAGGTTTTGTGCAAGTATAAAAAATTTTAGAAAAGCTGTTTTGGTTACAAAGTTTCGATTTGAAACTTAGATTTTGAAATTTATATTTTCTCTTTCATACTTTTTTCCTTCGTTATTCCACCTTTCCTATCTTTTTCCTTCTTTCTCTTTTCTTTTTCCAATTTTTTTCTCTTTCATCTTTCCTACCTATTTTTTGCCTCGGAATCCGTAAAAACTACCAAACATAAATCACTTTTTCAAAATTTAGTTTTCGGAATATGTAAAAGTTATTTTCCAAAATCTATTATATAAAATCTAAATTTTGCTTCGGAATCTTTAAAAGCTATTTTCAAAATAGCTTCCAAATAAACCCTTGGATAGATACAATTATCAAATTTATGTGTCAATCCAAAAGATTTTAATATGAATTATATAATATATTGTTGTTTTAGCTTTAGTCTCCCGGGGTAAATCTTAGTAATTTAATCATGTTCATGTTAATATATGATAAGAATAAAAACATAAATGATATAATTTTATTAACATGGAGATGTACAATATGAATATGTGAATTTGGAAAAGAACATACCATGGAGATAAGGATCTACATAAAAAAGGTGAAATCTTCAAGGTTAAACATATTTTTGTTCCTTATAGTTTATTTTAGGTTTCGGTCTCTGAATTTTAAAAGTGATAGTTTTAGTTTTTTACAATTAGTTAACTTTGGTGTATTGAATTAGTCTAGTAACAGATGCTAAGTTGATGTAAAGATCACATTATCAGTTCATGGATTGAGTTTCATGTTTCATCTTATAAAATATAGTGAGAAGAGGTTAATTAATTTGGATATTGTCAAAGCCTCAAAGAAAGATTGTAATTGTTCCTTGTAATATTTTTTTCCTTTCCCCTATATTGTCCAGTTGTTAATTAGATAAGTGGTACTAGTATTATTTACCCATTAATTAGATTTTAATTGTTCATAATCACAAGCAAAAGTTTTTTTATTAACAATTATGTTCGAAGCATTATCTAATATCAAATGTGAGTACATCTTTCAGCAGAATTTAAATATTGGTTCAACAAATTTTGAGATATTAACTTCTTTCGTTAGACTGGTTGGTAAAACATAATTACAATTTTAACAAGTTTATAGTGTAATTATTTCTGATTTAAAAAAACAATTTTTTTTCATTAGCGAGAATTATTAAATGAAAAAGTATAAAATTTAGGAAGTACAATCAATACATATATGTTTTATATATAAAGATTTATCATGTCATTATCATTAATAAAATTTTGAATAAGTGGCTTTTTTTTCCAATTTCTCCTTATTCTTTTAGATAATCAACTCATAATACATTTTTGTTTATGAGTCTTGAGAAATTAAGAGAGTGTAGTAAATTCATTTGACATAGAAAGGACAAAGGAAGAAATCCTCCTATTTAATATTCCCAAATTGACAGGGAGCGACTCTTAAAGAGCTTTAAACTTACACTACAATTTATAGAAAAATAAAGAATGGGAACAAAATAATAAAATAGAAAAAAAATCACAAATATTCCTAAGGCCAGAGAAATATATAGAGAAAAATAAGATCAACGGCCACAATTTGGTCCTAACACTTGGGAAGATCGGACGGTGGAGGAGGCAACT
>JANTPZ010094082.1:0-11788 GCA_025593235.1 Vachellia pachyceras
TATGAATAGGTGTTTTGAATGTCTCCATTCCACCAAATTCCCAAAATTTAAATGATGATGACTTTGATTAGTAGATTCCCAAACTTAATGATGATGGATTTGATTTGTAGATGATATAATCTACTATTTTGAATTTTTGATATATGTATTAAAATGTTAGAACTTTGATTAGTACATGAATATTTAGATTCCTAATGCATAGATTGTTATTACAAATTAATTTGTAATATTTTTAATTTTTTTATAGCCGGGTCGACCCCCGGGTTAACCCCCGGTTCGACCCTGGTTCGACCTCTGACCCTTGACCCAGTGTCTCAGCCGGTTCGTTGTCCGATCCGGTTTTTTGAACCTTGATTCATACAACCATGGATCATAAGTAACCAAAAAAATACTTAAATTCATTCAGAGTGTCACGTAATCCTTATCTTGCACATTGAAAACATTCAAAGTGTCTTATATTGTGTCTCTTTTTCGTACTGTTGTTTTTCAATTTTCTAGGTCCTAGCTTTATATTTTTGGGTGTGTAAGGGGGAAAAACAAACTTGGCCTCCTCCAAGTCACAGCTATGCAGGAGGGCTGGTTGGGTTAATCACAAAATTTTAAATATATCTAATGAATCGTCGTATATCGAGGGTTAAATCTGGCCCGCGTTGGCGTTGGGTATGAGAAAGTAGGTATGCTCGAATCAGTGTTAGGAGGATTTTGTATGGAGTTATCCAATGGTACTTTCGTACTCTTTTAAAAACGCGGTGGAGAAGTACTTTTACGTAAGTCGAGGTAAATATGTGAAGTAGATTATTTTATTTTATGGAAAAACATTATTGAACATGTTTTTAGCTTTTCTAAACACTCCTACAAACAAGCCCTATAACGGTTGAAATGATGGTTTTGAACTAGATAGATAGATGGATGATATGTGTTAGTGGTCATATACAACAGAATTGAAGACACATTGTGATGTAAATATATCAATTTTCTGTCATGATTGACATAGAGTTTGTTGTTTTTTTAGGGACTGTGGGTTCATGTTAATTAATTAAGTTATTATTAGGAAAAATTCTTCAAATTAAAATTAAGATATAGCAAAACATCTCTCTTGATGTGAAGCATTATTAATAAATAATCTTCAGGTTGACCTGTTGTTATGAACGCCTGCATCCCCCACCTATCAACATGGGAAAATGATGGAAGAAGAGTGAAAGGTAACCATTAAGCTTTAATAAAAACAAAATTAATGCTATTTTAATAGCATATAAATCCATGATTATATAGCTGAGAGAAGAGGAGCCATGTCAAGAATTATCTCCAGATCTTGATACAAGAATCAATCGTATCTTTTACGTCCCATTTGGTATCATGGAATTGAAAGATGAGAAGTGGAAATGAGGTTGGAAATGAAACTTTGGCTTGTTTGGTAGGTAGGAACCCAATTCTATAGAACTACCAGTTCCATGAAAATGGGTTCAATGGGTTCCATTGGTCTACTTATAGAACCCATATGAGTTTCATAGAATTGGTGTTTTTTGACAATCTTACCCATCGTCCCTGTAGCTCATCACCGCTGTTCACCTTCGTCGGTCATGGCGTCACCAGTCGTCCTCCACACCATCCCTTCTCCGACGGTAAATGACGATGACGGTAAATGACTAACTCCGACGGCTTCCCTCTCCGGCGCATGGACGATGACGGCACTGTGGTAGCGGCGATGACGGCACTTCAATCTTCCATTGACCCATTCTTTGCGGAATCCATCGACGGGATATGCGGCGAACCCTCACTTTAAATTGGCTCGACCACGCAACGCAGAGGAGGAAGCTCACAGACGCAGCCACTTCTTCTCCCTCGATCACACCTCACGCAACCACCATCCCTCGTTCATTCTTCGCCACCCACTCACCAGATTCCAGTCTCACCGCTGCGACACCTCTTGGTTACAGGGGGAGCTTCATCCTCGCCGTCACCAACATACAACACAGAGCCACCTCCATTCCCTGGAAGGCATACGCACGACGACGAGAGCATAGAGAGAGATTCACGCCGCCACCATCTCACGAAACCAGCATTAATCATTCCATGCACCGGAGAGCCGAACAGAGGAGAGCTTGAGAGGGAGAAGAACGCTGGAACAGACGGAGCTGAGAGGCGAGAGAGCAGAGAACCAGAGAGGCTGTGCTGGCGTGAGCTTAGAGGCGAGAGAGCAGAGAACCAGACGGAGCTCAGAAGATTTTTTTTGGGGTAAAGGGCATTTTGGTAGTTTCCTACTAAATATACATATTTTAATTATAAATTATATCTCACTTCTTCCATCCTACCAAACAAGTTTTAAAACTCATTTTCAGTTCCAGTTCCACTTCCACTTCCACTTCCATTTCCATCAAAAACATTTCCATGTACCAAACGGGCCATTAAGGAGATTAATGAAAGTATGAAACTAATAAATCGATATATTTATTATTTTTTAAAATTAATATATTTGATTTACATATGGACCGATTTATAATTAATATAGTGATACACAAAAGTATGTTACAAAAAACATTGTTGAACGTGTGTTTGACTTTTCCAAACATTCCAACAAACAAACTCCGTAATCGTTGAAATGTTGTTATGAACTTATGAACGCCTGCATCCCCCTCCTATCAGCATGGGAAAAAGCTGGAAGAAGAACAGTGAAAGATAACCATTAAGCTTTAATAAAAAAATTAATGCTATTTTAATAGTATATAAATCCATGATTATATAGCTGAGAGAAGAGGAGTCATGTCAAGAATTATTTCAAATTCTTGAACAAGAATCGTTGGTATCTTTTAAGAAGATTAATGAAACTAATAAATCAATATATTTATTATTTTTTAAAATTAATTTATCTAATTTATATATGAACCGATTTATAATTAATCTAGTGATACATAAAAGTATGTTACAAATAAATAATTTTTTTAATATATGTAAAAAAATCAACTGACTCTCCATAAAATTTCATATTTTTGTTAATTTTAAGGAATTGAAATGTAAGATAAACGGTGTTTAGTAATGACATTGGCATGACGGAAGAGTTAATTAAGCGGGGCGATAGGACACGAGAGGCCTCGTGGTGCTGTAGTGTGATCGAGTAGAAGAATAGAACTTGATTTTGGACTCTTCTTTTTAGGCGAGGGAGAAAAACATATTAAACGAGTTTAACTATCTACACAACATATTAAACCCTATGATTAAATAATGTTGACCCAGAAAATTTAAATTAACACGGTTAAATTAGCATTTAATTAGAGAATCACAATTAGGTTGGTAGTTTTTAGTAAGTGAAACTAATTGTGTTAATAATAAATACATTCTTTAAAATTAACGAACTGAAGTGAAATTTTGTATAAATTAAAAAAATTAAAAACTGTATTTTAACTTTAAATGTTTTACTTGTGAACGGAGGAGATGACCCCACCCTCTCATCAAGTCGTCTTCTAGTAATTTCGTGTGGCCTCGCCCTTCTATTCTATATAACTTCATTAATTATTAATTTGCAATTTGGCAGCCACTTGGTCAGTGTCATCCGGTTTAGTTAGTAAACAGTTTATTTATATTATATATAAGGATCCAAATTGTTGTTGGACGGATTCGGTGACGTGGAAAAATAGCTTCCACGTGTCCAGCGCCCCTGATTTTTTTTTTTTTTGACTCCAAACAGCCAATTCTGTGTCAGCTTTCGGACGAATCTTTTCGTATGGACAAAGACAAAAGACTCCATACAATGTAATATAAATATTTGAACTAAAATAGATAAACTAACAATTGCGCACGTTAAACTGTGAGACGTTTAACATGCTACATATGATTTTAAATATAAAACATCGTTTATGACATAATTTGTAATACAAACACTAGAGACAGTATAACAATTTTACATGATTCATTTGTTAGATGCAGGAACTTTTCCATGATATCTCATATGATCTTTTTTTTTTTTTTTGCCTTTTCAGACCTTCGATCATGATGTCGCAAGCATTAAACCAAAAAGAAAAGGTAAAGAAACTAAAGTAGTCGGAACAGGGAACAACGAAAACTTTCTGGCAGTAACTAAGAAGAGTAAAGTTGATATGTGTGTTTGTGTGTGTGTGTGTATTTGTAGTCAAATCACAAATGGTCAAGAGTTAAAAAAAATTCAACTTGAACACAACTTTAGTCCATATCAATCATCATCATCATTAACTAAATAAGCATGCACAATGAAGGATAGACATGAACTGATTAAGATTTGTCCTTTTGCCTTCTCTGTCATCATCAGAATCAATCGATCACACTGGTAACATACAGCGGTTGACACAAAGATGAGGAGGGAAAAATAAGCAAATTACATATCTAGTAGTTTCAGAAATACTGTTGTGTATTCAAATTCTAAAGTATTTTTTAAAGTGTGTTTGTCAGTGTAAAATATCTTTTTAGGCCTTAAAATTTTTTAAGTTGATGAATGTATATAAAGAACACTTTAAAGTAATATATATACACACACAAAAATTTTATAATGCTGATGAGAAGTGAAAAAAATACTATGGATGCAGCAAAATAAATAGAAAAAAGAAAAGGAGATGATGTGAAATGTTAATTGTTGTTGCATGCTCTTTGTGGCCCTCACTGTGGAAGAGCCTAATCATACTCTACTACGTTCCCTACTTTTGACAAAACGAGGCACATGCCACCATGATCATGCCTTATAAATAAATTCAACGACACCCTCACCTTTTCACTGCATTACAAACTTTTAAATCCTTCTTTTAGCCCACGGATTCCTTTAATCTCTCCATTACAATTCGCACATATATATATATATATCTTCCACCACTATACTACCTTTTATAGATCATGAAATGGTGTTTAATAAGCCCAGATCGTTTGTGTTCGTTGTGATCGCCGTTCTTTGCCTTGTTCTGTGTTTGATGTCCCAGGAGATCTCTGCTACTTCCAGAAGATTAGTTATAAGACGCGACGATGTTACAGGTGGCAGTTATAATGGCAGAATCACTACGACCCAGGAGCTGATGAAGAAGAAGATAGTGAGAGCGGAGGACTATGGCGGCGAGGACGACGAAACTCCGCCGCATGATTATTCTGATTATGATTTCTATAGAAAACACGGCGACATTCCCAGCCCCGGTGCTGGTCACTGATCGATGTGAGTATATACATATATATATATTTTCAATTATCTTGATTATATTATTATTATCATCAGAGTACAAACTATTCATGAGCTAGCTAGCTTTGAAATCTGAACCAATCTGATCTTTTATTTTTCCCCAGCCAGATTATCGACTTTAGCTCTCAACTTATTTTTGGGTTGCATCAGATGATGGAGGACGCTACGGTGGTTTTCTGGGATTACTGAGTTGCTAATGTATTGAGATTCTATTACCATACGTACACTGAACCGGATTGATGTGTTGGATAATCCCAGAAAAAAGAAGCTAGGAGAGTGTTATTATTGTTGTGGTATGTGGGTGGTCTCTTTCTTTCTTTCTTTTTTGCCTCTTTTCCTTTGTGAGTACTGTTTATATTTATATACAGAAATATTTCTTGTGGTAGCAAAAAAGTTGAATATTTAATTTTGTCGGCGGAAATAATGAAGATTTTCGTTTTTGTAATAATAATCACATGTAGCAAACACATCTTTCTAATATTTTGTTTCGGGGAAATTTCCCTTCATATATGTTCTTTCAATTTTAGTTTGATATTGTTATCTAAACATTTGGAGTTCGTATGGTTCATATTCTGTCTAATTAATATCTTCGCCATCAAATATGCATCGATATCATTAAAAAAAAAGTCATTCACCGCCAATATTTATAGTATCATGCATTATTTACGAGTCTTAAACATGATTTAATGTGCTCATTTGGGAATGCGGTAAAGAAGTACTTTTACACAAGACGATGTAAATATGTGAAGGAGATTATCTCGTTTTGCAGAAAATACTGTTGAACGTGCGTTTAACTTTTACGATCACTCCACCAAACAAGCCCGTTATTTATAAAAAAGTATAGTTAGAACCAAATAAAGTTGACCCTGCCTATTTACATAGAATTCAGAAGGAATATTGCATCAGCTTTCTGTAACTTTTATTAACATATGTATTGATACACTAATTGATGTCATAAAATTAATTAATTATTTTTATTTTACTTAATCCTGTTGATGGTCTTAAAAGGATGACCAGAGCTGATGGAAATAATCTCTGGAGAGAGAGCAGAAACAGGAAAACTAGTTAGAGGTAAATTAGAACTAAAATAAATAGAATAGCGAGCCTAACCGATAGGCCCATGTTCTTTGGGCTGCATGTAACCAAATCGACAGGCATTTCATCAGGGCCCAGGTCGAAAGCCCATCAGCATGAACCTTTTTTTAAAAAAAAAATAATATTAGGTAGAAGTTTCCTGCTTGCACCATCAGGCAAGGCAACATCATCATGTCTGTCGACAATTTCATTACAGGCAAAATCCTTTTGCATACATAACTTGGATTTCGTATTTTACCAAACTACTAATTATTACCCAATTTAATTTCTGCCAGTGTAACCTGAAAAATATGAATTAATTGATTAATTTTTTTTCGCCTTATGGCTGTGGAAGCAAATTTGGTTGCAACGAAGTATATATAAATATATAATATCGGTTTGAATTAATGTAGAGACGACTTGTACAACGTAATTTACAGTTTACAAAATAAATATACGAGAGGAATTTTATCTCAACAATGTGATCGTACTTTTACAACGCTATCACAAATGAACCAAACCCCTTGGTTTCAGTCAAGCACACAGCAGGCAGTTCTTTATATCGGTGGATGTGAAATCTTTGTAGAATGAAGTGGCCTGGACTTATTTTCCCATCCATTATATGGGTTGTTTCTGTGTGTTTGGCAGATCGATATAAAATTTATTTTACATATTTATTTTAAATTGTGTGAAATAATTCAACAACGGTTTTTCAAACAAACCCTTCATGAGATGAATCGACATTTTTGAGATTTTAATTGAGGGTAGAAAATAATTTGCGGGGAGTTAGGAGAGAGGATGTGAGACGATAGAGAGAGAGGAAGCGTGAGATGGAAGACACGTGGAGTGGGAATATACTCAACAGCTGGCAAAATTATTGGTGGGGCCACCTGTATGGTTCCCCCTTGTTTCTATGGATGCAATAGGCCACGCCAAAACCATTCTTCATTTCTTCACCCACACTTTCATTATTAATTAATTATTTAATTACGACCCCTATTGTTCTGTTCATCTCCACACCTCTCTCTCTCTCACTGAGATGGAAGCGAATGGATGAATGTTGAAGGAGGCTGTATCTGTGGCCAGAGTTGATACTGATTATAAGGCTAAAGGTATCCTAAGAGAGTGATTATTTGAAAATGGTGATTTTCTTGTTAATATAAAAGTTATTAATTCATTTATATATGTTTTCTGTGGTGAGAGATTTGGGGCAGCATGATATGATGATGCATGGATTGTAGTAATCTGAGCGGGAGTCAGTAATTGATTGAATAAGCGCCCAATGCCCATACGTAAACGATCTGTGCCGTCTTTAACAAGAAAAAAAAATGATTTGTCCAGTTTCTTCACTTCATTTGGCGTGGAGACAGATCAGCTTCACTCTAAACAGGTCTGATTTGTTTGGAAAGAATTTGACCTGACATGTATCATGTATACAGATTAATTTTGTGGCCTGAACATGTGTCTGTTTTAAACCAGATTTTTTTCTAATGTTAAACCAGATTTCAGATAATTGTTCAACAGTAATAAGATAAATCATACCCACTAAAAAAATTAAATCTTCAAAATGATTTCTTCTTGTTCCGACACCTAATAAAAATAAATCAAATGTATAATAATAATTTTTTAAAAAAACGCACAGGCCGCCTGACAGACCAAACAAGCCTGTCAGGCGACCTGGGCCTGTTTTTTTCAAGCGGCATGACCTGTGGTCTTAGCTTGTAAAAACCTGGCCTGCACAGGCTTTTATAGGTCAGGCCACATGCCCCTGATAGACCACTTGACCTTTTTCACCTCTGACCTTCACCTACCTCCATTCCCATCAACTATGAGTTTGGTTGGAAGAGCGGTGATGAAGTATTTTTACAGTTTATGAAGTAAATATGTGAAAAAAATTATCTCAATTTACTAAAAAATATTGTTGAATGTACATTAGGAGAGTTCAAACGCTCTCCGCAATCTATCATCTTCTCTCCCGTCCAATTTCCCAACCCTGCACAGTTAAAAAAATCTGTACAAGACTGTACTGCTGATCCACACACACATACTAGAGCTGGGAAACGGGCTGGCCCGCGGGCCAGCCTGTCCCAGCCCGCCATCTCACGGGCTGCCAAAATGGCAGCCCGGGCCCGCAGTGGCGGGTTGGCATGCTAGCCCGCCAGCCCGCCACTTTTTTTCTTTTTTTTCTTTTATTTTTTTAAAATTTTTTTGATTTTTTAAAAAAATAAAAAAAAAATTTACATAAATTTTATCAAGCCCATTTGATTTTTCGGAAAAAATACAATACATCTCTGAAAAATATAATCAACAATGTTTTAAAATACAAAAACATAATACATAATCAACAATTTCCAAAGTAAGTATGTATTTAAGGTGAAATAATAAGGTTTAAAACTATATTTGAAGCTATTGAAACTTTATCTTCTTCCCACAAATAAATATAAAAATTTTTTAAAAACAAATAAAAAAAGCGGGCTGGCTCGCGGGTTGGCGGGCCAGCCCGCCTGGCCCTTTTTTGGCGGGCCGCCATTTAGGCGGCCCGAACCCGCCTGAGCCCGCGGGTTGGCGGGCTCAACCCATATTCCCGGCTCTAACATACACACAAAGGACACTAGCAGCCCACTTGAAATAAACTCGGGAATACACATGTCGGTGAACACAACTCATGAATTAGTCCCTCACAATGTATGTAGTGTCAAGATATTAAATCTGTTTGGGAAAGCGGTAGAGAAATACTTTTACGTAAGTTGAGGTAAATATATGGAGGAGATTATCTGGTTTTGTAAAAAAACACTGTTGAACGTACTTTTAGGTGATAGTTCAATGTTTCCAAACAAACACATTAATTTTTATTAAAAAAAGACGTTCGCATTTGATATGTGACCGTACTTCAAATAAAATTGGTTTCAGTTGAGAAGTACATATATTTTTATTTAAGAAAATTGGATCTATTTATATTAACGTTTTAAAATAATTTTTAAATATGATCTATAGTATATGAGATGAGTTATATCTACTTATATAAATATGCTTTTACATACAATGGCAAAGAGGGTTCTTATCTAGCCAAAAGATGGAATTGGCCCCAACTCTAAATCCAAGTTCCTAACAAGACATTGATGTTTTTTAACTCAAGCATTAACTTACATGTCTGGTAAGATAAAATGTTTAATACCATAACGCATGATAAAATAAGGTTTAAATTTTTAATTGTAAGAGGCATGTGTATTTAGCATTTAACTGTTTTTACGGTATGAAAACAATAGATTTGACGGAGGATGGGACTATGCATCTGATGTATATTAACAGTCTTCCCTAAAATCCTTATTTTCTGATAAAATTAATATTTATTCCGATAACAAAATGTTAATCGGAATGAATTTGATCTATTCATTCTGTCTTTAGTCTTCACACAATTTTGAATTAAATATCAGTTTCAAAATCAAAGCTGGTAACATGAATTCAAAGTTTTGTGTCAACAACAACGTGCGTGTTCAAAAGGTGATTTTACGCAAGCACATGTAAGTATGTGAGATGGGTTTTATTTCGACTTGTGTATAACGGAGCACAATATCCTTCCCAAACAAGCACAATATGAATTCAATAAACAATAGGGACCGGCTAAAAAGTTAAATAATGCATATGGTAGTGTTAATTAACAAGCAATATGTGATTAATTTAACTATAAAAAAATTAATTAAAGGCCCGTCTGGCTGAATTTATGAAAAGCTCAAACACACATTCAACAGTATTTTTTTATGAAATGAGATAATTTCTTTCACAGATTTTTTATAAACAGAAACTGTAAAAGGCACTCGTGTTTCAAGATTCTTTCCTCACCACTTTTCTGACTATAAACAGACCTTGTTATTGGACTCCACCGTCCCTCTTCCAAGTCTCTTCCCTCCACATAGGGCAGGCGGCTTCATCTAGACAATCAATTAAAAAATTCCAGTACTGCTACTAATAATTTATTAGGCATGAATCACATTCCATGATGTTTTAATGTCCCACTCACTTTATTCTAGTCACTCCCTCTCATTCCTTCATATCCGAATATTGACCCTTGTGCTACAACTTTTACTATGCTTCCAAATCATCTCTCTCAATTTTTATTTTTTAATCCCAACTCTGGATCGAAACAGACTCAGCATGAATGCATCCACCACGCAGACCAATGTTATTAATAATATTCACACGATCAAATCAAGACAAAGAATGCCAATAATATTCCCCACCACTATATATAAATTTAAAGATTGTAGATAAGTTCTTCGTATTGTGTGTTCCCGCTGAGTCTGAAATCTTGATAACTGATGATGATGTACGTATACGCACACATGTATACATATTATATATAGAGAATTAAAAATCTTCATCCCGGTATTCTAGCCATGATCCTGGACAAGAGTAGTGAATTGTTTTTCCTCACTTGTTTATTAATCGACATTCGCCAATGTCGGTTGGTTCAGTACTTTTAACAGCTCCTGTTCCCGCTCTGTTCATTTAATCTCGATAATACAACTGGGTTCCTCACTGTCCTCACTTCACCATGCTCAAAATCCAGCCTTTTTCTCTTCAAACTTGGATCCATCTATTTCTGTCACGTCTCTTTTTATTCTGTTCTTAGGATCTACATCTCTACCCTCCCACATTACTTTCAAGCTTGAGCTTTACAAGAAAGGATATATATGTTTGGGAAAGTTCTGTAAGCGTAAAGTATTATGCCATTCCATAGTTCCTTGAAGCTCCCAACTTTACACAAGGGTTGCTTAATTCCACAGCAAAGATCCGATGCTATGAGAGATTAAACGTCGCCATCGTTAAACTCAAGAAGTACGATGACAATAGAGGCAGCCAAAAAGCGGTTTGCCTATATGAATCTCAGATGCCAGAAGCGACAAAGACGATTTGAGTAAATGAAGGCAGTGGAGTCGAGTGTTAGAAAACGGGGAACATTGTCCTTATTTTGGCAACGTTTAACTTATACCAAAAAGTACGTTCAACAGTGTTTTTTTGCAAAACGAGATAATCTCCTTTACATATTTATCTCGACTTGCGTAAAAATACTTCTCTATCGTATTGTCGTATGGTAACATTATCGCTTTAGGAAGGTTACGTTGTTGCTGGACCATGATGTTAGTGAGAGAGCATGTTCCCCTCTCATGGGCTTTTGTATTTGCATTCATTGATGCACATGCCTCTAGCTCTTTTATATGTGCAAAATCTCTTCCCTCAAACGGTTCGAAGGTTCTATTCTTCCTTTTCTAGGATTTACTATGATTTTTACTTAGAAAAAAGGCAGGGTTTTCGCCATTTTTAGGTCACTTGGTCTGTCTTTCCTGCAAAACCCACTGATGACGATGGTGAATTAGTGTGATAAAGATGGCTTTCTTTCCTTTCTTCCTCTAATTTCGCAGTCGCAGCCTTGCCTGGCTTCAAACAGGACAGGGACATGCAAGGGAAGAATTTCTAAGGTCAGCGGGACGTTAGAAAAGTTTGGTTTCCTTCCACACCCACACACAC